>ML777877.1:713040-762420 GCA_009831015.1 Picea engelmannii
CCCTTTCTACTTTGAACAATTTGTAAGGCTCGGGGTTTCATTTTGCCACTTTTTGTCTTGCTTGAATAAGTCAGGCAGACTGAACTTTTGTGAAGATGTCTTGGAGTTCTTCAGCCACAGTATTCATCTGAAATTGGTTTTCAAGAGGTTAATCTCCAGCCAGTGCTTTCTCAATTGCATGGACAATGCTAGTATTCTATTTCAAATTATCTATGGCCTTATGTTACTAGTCAATACTGTTGCCAGAAATCTTTTTGTTGTAGATGATTTCTAAATAGTTCATCATAGTTGCATCATAGTTGCGTCTTGTTCTACGGAAATTGCGCATTGACGAGAGATCTTATCATGAATGCTTTTGAATGTGTAAAGAATCTATATAGTATTAGAATACTGCCAATAAAGAATCTAGAATACTGATTATCGCTGAGTTTCAAATATCATGGATGGCAATTTGTATGTAAAGTAAGTTTCCTTCAAATCCTCATTTCAATTTAGTCAATATACTAATACATTAAATGCACTCCATTTTAAGTTGTCTTTTCAATGAAGACGTTTTTGGAGATATAAAAATATATTGATATATTTGGTATTTGTGTGTCATGTGCATTTGGTTCTTCCAATATCACAAAGTGTTTACTGTTTCTAAATTTCTATGGTGCGAGATTTCAGGGTTTGATTCTTCTGGATTTTCCACAGTAGAATTCATAAATTGTCGTTGATTGAATTTTAATTGAAGTTGCCTGATCCCACAAATCCAGAATTGATAAATTGCCGACCACCTACTTCTGAGTTCATTTACTTCTTCCCCTCCGTCAATTGAAATCCAAATCTATTTGGCAGGTACTAAGCTGCCATGCAGCCCTTGTTTATACTAATTCTATCTTCTAAAGAACATCCTAGAAGAATATCTTTCTAAAAGTGGAAGCTTCTATTAGGTCTTCTTACATTGACTTGTTCATATTTATTAAATAGGCCTTATTAACTAGTATCGACCTTTATTACATGGAAATATATTATTCTACCTACATGAGAAGTTAGGGGTTAGGTCCATAACATGCCCTACCCCTTGAAAAACATCCTTGTCCTCAAGGCTTGAGATGAGGAAATTCCTAGAGAATAGTGGTTGTCTCCTTGGTGACATCTTATGGAGTTCTATCTTTCCACTGCATTAACACTTCCTTGATGGTGCACTGATAGAGACAATATTCACGCTAGTCCAAGACTTTATGTGGTTGTAATCATATCGAACCTTCAACATCCATCTCCGAAATATTGGTCTGAGTTTGGAACTTAGATCCAATCACCTTATTTAAGAATGAGACATGAAAAACATGATGGATCTTAGAATGACTAGGACGAGATAACTAATAGGCCTATGGTCTCACATGCTTGAGAATTGTATAAGGACCATAAAATTTGGGAGCAACTTTCTAACAGTGTGCAACTTTGAGTGAATTATGCTTGTAAGGTCATAAAAGAAGAAACACCTGGTCTCCTGTAAAAAAATTAGCATTCTGGAAGTCCTTGATCTTCTTATTGTTTCATATGATTATGATCCATGACCAAATTGTATATGAGAGAATGATGAATGGAAACACAGGTTGTAAGAGTTTTGTTAGCCTCCTAAACCTTTGAGGCCCCTAGTATGTAGGAAATAATTGACGGGGGATTTTATCTGTATACTGCTTCAAAATGAGTCATGCAGGTAGCATTATGGTAAGATTTGTTATACCACCATTTATCTGGGGGTAACCACTGATCCCATTGATGTTGCCAATCATATGAAAAACACCTCAAATATTTTTCTAAACACTTGTTGACAACTTCAGTTTTTCCATCAATCTGTGGCTGATAAGGAGTACTGAGATGTAATTGTGTCGTGGAGCTTGAATAGTTCTTGCAAAAATTTGCTGGTTTAAATGGGATCTCTTTCAAATATAATAGAATCAGGCATGTCATGAATATTTAAAATATGATCCATTAAAATTTGGGCCACTGTGGATGTTGTGAACGGGTGTTGAAGAGCTCAAAAATGAGCATATTTGGAAAGGTGATCAACGACCACCATGATGACTGACTTATTATTGGATTTAGATAATCCCACAATGAAATCAAGATAAATTCCCTCCAAATAGATGGTGGACTAGAAGCATTTGTAATGTGCCTAGAGCTTTGATAGTTTCCCCCTTTTTGCATTGATAGACATCACATTCAACCACAAAGGTGCAGACATCTTGTTTCATACCCTCCTAGAAAAAGGAACGTTTGAATTGTTGATAGGTTTTAGTAAAGCCATAATTCCATGTTGTGGGTGAAGCATGAAGATCATAAAGCATTGTGGATTTAAGTTGCGACTGGTGGCTTAAATATACATGGCCTTTGTAGTGAATATTTTCATTGTGCCAAGAGTACTATGGAGAAACTGGACAATTGTCTTGCAATTGTTGGATTGGTCGAGAAGTTTTGGGGTCTTCCAACCATTCCTTGCGAACAACTTAGAGCCAATCTAGGACAATGAAGGAGAGGGAAAAAATGGATCCTTCTTCTTCATACTTTCTAGACAGAGGATCAACGACTACATTTTGTTTTCCCTTCTTATAAATGATCTCATAATCATATCCAAACAACTTGGTCACCCATTTTTGTTGCTCCTAGGATGAAATCCTTTGTTCTAGGAAATACTTGAGGCTTTGATGGTCTGTTTTAACTTGGAATCTTTGCCCCAAGAGATAAGGGTGTTAGAGATCCACAGCATGCAGAACAACCAACATTTCCTTTTCATATATTGATTGGCCAATATGTCGCTCCGAGAGTTGTTTTCTAGTGAAGGCCAAGGGTCTACCCTCTTGCATGAGTATTGGCCAATGCCTTTCCTTGAGGCATCACATTCGAGAAAAAAAGTCTTTGTGAAGTTAGGAAGGGCCAAGACAGGAGTTGTGCACATGTATTCTTTCAATGATTGAAATGATTCACAAACTATTAGGGTCCAACTGAAAGCAGTCTTTTTTAGGATAGAATTAAGAGGTGCTGCAATTTTTCAATAATTCTTAACAAACTTGCGATAATATCATGGTAAACCCTAAAAGCCACGCGAGATCTTGATATTTTTTGGGCGAGAACAATCTTGCATAGCTTAAATTTTATTAAGATCCATCCTTACACCATCCCTGTCAAGAATATGACACAAGTACTCCACTTCTGAAGCTCCAAAGGCACCTTTAGATTGCTTGAGAAAAAATTGGTGCTGAGAGGGTAGACTGAGAACTTGATCCACATGGGTAAGATGTTATGTCTAGGTTTTACTATAGATGATAATATCATCAAAGAAAACTAGGAAAAAATGACGGAGAAAAGGATGGAAAACATGGTTCATGAGACTTTGGAAAGTATATGGAAAATTACAAAGGCCAAAGGGAATGACCAAGAATTCATAGTGACCCTTATGAGTGCGATAAGAAGTCTTAGGGATGTCTTCATATTTCATACATATCTGGTGGTAGAAAGAACAAAGATCAAGTTTGGTAAAATACTGAGCACCACTTAACTCATCCCATATATCATCAATGACAAGAGTGAGAAATTTGTCTTTAATGGTGAGTTTATTGAGGGCGTGAAAGTTTGGACATATGCACCAAGTACATTATTTTTTGAGCACCATGACCATAGGGGAAGAACAAGGCTGGTACTAGGGAGGATAACACTGATGGCTCGCAATTCTTTAAATTTTTTCTCAATTTCATTCTTTTGGGAAAGGGGATAATTATAAGGGAGAAAATTGGGAGGAAGACTATTGGGGATGAGAGGAATGGAATGATCATGAACACCAGGAGAAGGAGGAAGTACCTGGGAAGTAGAAAAAACAACTTGGTGTTTGGAGATGATACATTGGAGGTCGATATGCACCACATATGTCTCAATTTCTTGAATATAATGGAGTTGGGAAATAATGCCACAATGACCTTTTTTTAGGAGATTTTCCATTCGATGGGAATTGATGATCTCAGGGGAGCCTGGTGTGATTCCTTGGAATTTAAATTGTTGGCTCACTTTTTGGAATTGCATGGCTAATTCCTTAAAATCCATGAGTATGGGTCCAATAATGCATAACCATTCCACACCAAGAAAAATATCACAACCACCCTTGTGAATAGAAAACATATGATATTTTAGGTTGTACTACCCAATTTGGAGACACACATTTTCAAAACTCCCCCCACATTTCATGGAACCTCCATTGAAAATCATGATTTGAAAGTTGTTGACAACATGTACATAGTAATGGGTTTCTTGGGAAATACGATCATGAATAAAATCAGAGTGTTTCCACTGTTAATTAATATGATGACCTTTCGATTATTAATGTAGCCAATGAGGTTGAGCGTTTGGGGAGCAAAGAATCTAGTGAGAGAATTCAATGAAATGACCAGTTCTACTCCTGATTGGTTATAGGGAGGGGTAATATTAGTTGTCTTGGGTAACTCTACTATAGGGGGGTCTCAATCTCTTCTTCAAAAACATTCTCGGAGATGGACATAAATACATTTTGTTCCTTACACTTGTTCCCTAGAAAATAATTTTCATCATAATTATAACAAAGGCCCTTGAGTTGGCATTTTGATATTTCATCTCAGGTGAATTTTTGGACCTTGAGGGGAGTGGAAGGAGGGGCAGGGTTGGTAGGTTGAGGGAAAGGAACAAAGGAGGGTTTGTGTTTATGAGAAGAGAAATTTGTTTGGGCTTCCTTAGCACATTTAGTAACTTCCAACCAAGTGTGAGGGAAAGGCATGAGGACCTAGGATCAAATTCCCTATTTGAGGTGACTGATAAAAAAATATCAAAAGAAGGCATCAGACATGCCCTCGGTTCTTAATGCCAATTGTTCAAAGGAATATATGAATTCTTCCATTGTGCCAGATTGCTTCAACTTTGTCAAACAACCAAGATAGTGGGTATCAATTTCAAAGCGGTCATATAGCTTTGTTGCAAACTAAGTCCAAGAAACATACCCCTGGAAAGTATTTCTATGCCATTTCCACCATTAAAAATGATCCATATCCAAATAGAGAACACCATAAAAAAGTTTGGCCATATCATCATTAATGTATAGTGTTCCATTTCAGTTACCCAACCAGTGGGATCAGATCCTTCAACTTTTTTTCACTTCAACTCGGGGATGATGGGGGTCATGAGGAAGGGAATTGGAATGAAGGGCCATATTATGGGAATATTTCTCACCTTCAGAGTGGGAGTATTATTCAAGGGAGTGAAAACCAAGGGTCTGTTTCAACCACTGGGTGAGGAAGGAAAAATCACCGTTAACCTCTGCCAATTCACTTGTAACTTTGGCCTCGAAGGTGTCCAAGTGAGAATTATTGGAATCTATTTCAGAGGTTAGTCTTTGGATGTCTACCTTACATTGTTTGGATTCATCTTGTAGGTAAAATAATTCCTGGTTGCGAGTGGTGGCCATGGGTGAAGGAGGGGAATGAAAGAGGGAAAGTACGTAGGACCAAAGAAAAAAAAGTGAAAAATGATATATATGAATATGTTTAGTGTGAAAAGAGGAATGTAATGAGATATGTATTAAATAAGGGTTTCAGGGAGTTGGGTCAATGGGAAAAAAAGGTTGAAAATGATAGGTACTACTGCGATTAGGATGAACTAGAGAAGAATAGAATGAGATAGGTCTCAAATAATGGGGCGGGTAGGACCTTGACTCTTTATAATCTAATCTGAATAATACAAGAGTGATGAAATTGCCAAATGATTAGCAGAAAAAAAAAATGTAGGAATTTCACAACCAAAATGTACGAGGCATAGTTGCACGACAATACAACTTATATGTTTTGTTTCTATGAGAAGGGATAGGGTATTTAGGGTTTCTATAGAAAATGGTTTTCCCTATGTTATAGCTCTCTGATATATGTGCGGAGTCCAACAATAGTACTCAAACCAATATCTCAAGGCACCAACTAAGGAGGATAGAACGTGACCTTAGACATACTACCCAAATACCGAGGTACTAGAGAGTATATTTTTGAGTGTTGTTCTCAATGGAACTATAACAATTAGTTGGTCGATCAGTTTAAGAAGGGCTTCAGGGTATCTAGTCCAAATCCATATACATGTGTTATCTGATGCGCTACCACTCGAAGGGGTACCAACATGGGTTACAAGGGTGGCTAACAATGTGCTCTTACATACCACTTGTAGATCCTGCATGTATTATTCCTCAACCATAGATTTATGAACTGAATGAAAAATCTATGTAGCTTTAAAACATTGGAATACGTCTCTACCCACAAACAAATTTACCCATAATTTCTGCCAAGAAATGTTCTCTGATACTACTTGTTAGGTACCAGATCTATTATAATAGCATAAGAAAAAATATTGCAATGAATAACAGTGGATTCAACAACAAAACATAGAGATACTGCAGAGAATAACAACAAAATAACAAATATATCAATTCCACGACACCAAAAGAATACCTTTATTGTTGGATAATGTTGTCATTGATGCCAATGGTTTGATTTATTGATGTCATTGATTGATGTCAAGTGCGTTATTGATGTCAAAGGATTGATTGATTTATTATTGATGTAATATAATATGTATTGTCCTTGATGAGAATTCATAGATGAAGATGGATCAATGAGTTGTCATTGATATGATGAAGATGGATCAATGATTTTTCATTGATACATGATGAAGATGGATCAATGTGGTGTCATTGGTATATGATGCATTGTTGGAAAAATGTATAGATGAATCATTATTGTTTTATAATGATTAATAAGGTGCACAAATGGATGAACTCCAAAGTGGTCCCCTTATGGTGAAAGCCCTCATAGAAAGATGCTTTGTGGATTGAGTTATCCTAGAAGAATGGTTGGAGGACCCATGCTCTCATTATTTTCTTATCATTATTGACAAGGTGCACAAATGGATGAACTCCAAAGTGGTCCCCTTATGGTGAAAGCCCTCATGGGAAGACACTTGATGGATTGATTTATTCTAGAAGAATGGTTGGAGAACCCATGCTTGTATGTGGAATAATGAGATGAATATCAAGGAAATTATTGGTGAAACTATCCTAGATTAATAGTGCTTGTCATGCCATTTCCAGTGGTATGTGGAATGTCACATAACTCCCATGGTTTGAGAGTTATGGCCTTACGAAGATGAAGGACCCCCACATGAAGGCTTGAAGCCCCCAAGGTCAAAGAAATGGGCTAAGTGACCTAAAAGAAGAAATCATTATTTAAATGATAAAGTAAGGTGAAAAATTCAATGTGGATTATTTAAATAATAAAGAGAAGTGAAGAAAGAAAGAAATGATAAAGTAAGATGATAAAATCAAGAAGGAATATTTAAATGATAAAATATTGGAGAAATTTCTATTTATGGAAAGTGGTTAATCGTAAAATAAGGAAAATAGGCTAAGTTACCTAGAAATGGGTTAAGTGACCTAGAGGATGAAAGTATAAATAAGATAGCAATGGTCTCTTGTAGATCATCCTTTTTGTGGATCAATGGAGAGCTTCTTGTGAGAATATCTTTTGGAGTAGTGATGGAGAGCTTCTTCTGAGAGCTTATTGAGCATTTTTGGTGTGGAACACTTGAGAATATTGAAGATATAAAGGTGAATGAGGTAACCAAGGATATATAAGATGAATTTCATAAGGAAGGTGAAGAAAAAAGGGCCGGAATTGAAGGGAGGATAAATTATTTTGATGATGCTTTCTAAGGTATGTTATTTACAGGTCATCTCAGCATTTCCTCTATAACTATTTTTATATAATGATTTAGACCGTGAAATTTCTATTCCATTGAGAAAACATACCCAAGTATCTGTGGTAAACAATTCAGCTTGTGGGTCATTTTATTTTTGGAGTTACACTCCGTGGAAAATAGGGTTTGTGGCTAGTCCTTAAACTAGTAAAAAACAGGTGTTTCGGGTAAAAACGTCATAACTGCTTCATAACAGATCCACATTTAGTGAGACAAAATGTGTTGGTTATGGTACAAGATTTAGTATGTTTTGTAACAGTTTCATATCAATTGAATGAATATTTTTTTCGGGGCACGCTCTACAAGGTCTCTCTCTAGAATAAGCCAGAATTCAACAAGGTATGACATTTTTACTATAACTCCTTTTCTGAGAGGTTCCAATTAGTTCCACCTGGAGGAATTGCATAAAAAACACTAAAGAACATTTTGTATCAGTTTTAGATATTTATTCATTACAGCTACAAAGTTATGATTATTTCAAGTTGGGGTTGTTGACTAATCCAAAACTAGTCATGGTTGAGACAAGTAGTTGATGAGTTGGCACATACATGAGGTGTATAGTTGATGATGTTGGTACATATTGATGAGTCATTGCTTATGAGTAGTTGAAACATGATTGGTATATACTTTGTATATGGTGGTATGCACGTGTTTATGGTACAAGTTGATTACAGGTTGTTTGGCATAGGTTGGTGCATGGTTGATGCACTTGTTTATGTTGATAGATTGATATTTGTTGACGATTGTTGCCTCATCTTAGTTGGTGCTGAGAATGTAAGTGAAGTCTTGCATATAGAGATGGTACTCTTGTAGAGTTGTACTCTATTCAGCTATTGCTGAAAAACCCCCGGATTGAAGTCCATAATAAAAAGAAAAATTGTACATACATCTTGTGTTCTTTGTGTTCCTTGTGGAGATGATTTGTTGATGATATGTTGTCAATATATGTTTCTGATATGTATTCACATATAACTAATTATAAATGAAAGCAATGAGTTATGAGAAAATGTTGAATGTTAACTAAGGAGTTTTTGTGTAAGAGGGATGTTTTGGGAAAAAGATCCCCACACTCATTCNCCCCCCCCCCCCCCCCCCCACCTCTAAGTGTGGTAGGTGTGTCCAAAAATTGGTATTAGAGCGGGCCTTCACTACAAGACTTAACAATATTGAAGGATATCCATAGACACACAAATGGATGATGAAGTTCCAATTCTTGATGAGGAAAACTATTCTACTTGGAGAATAGAGATGAGATTACATTTAAAGACAATGGGAGCAACAATTTGGAAGGAAGCCATTGGTGGATCAGTTTCATTGAAGAACAAGCAAAATTTTGCAGCTCAAAGGGAAGGAAAGAAGAATGATGCATTATATCTAAAAACCATTCTTAGTGGAGTCTCAATCCCTATCAAAGATATCATGGGACAATGCACCTCCGCCAAGGATATATGGATAAAGCTAGAGGAAACATATCAAAGAAAGAAGGAGAAAGAAAATATTGAAGATCACTCCATCGATATCACTAAAGGTAAAGAATCTCCAAAAACTCTTGAATGCATTATTTCTAAATGTGATTTTGAAAATATTTCAAATGAAGGTAAAGAACCCTAAAAAACCCTTGATTTCAATGATGATGATGAATTTTTCTCTACAAGTGAAGAATAAGAACTAAAAATAGTTTGTGTAAAGTTTGATGATAATTATTCCATGAAAAGAATAGAAGGAAATCTATTAAAACTTAAAAAGGAAGTTTAAGAGGGTTTATATAGATATAGAAGTGATCATTATTATATAGACTATAACTATCTTTAAGATAATAGTAAGAAGTTTCTTAGGAGAAGTCTAAGGCACATCTTGAAGTTAAAAGAAATGATGAAGGATCAAGAAGAGAGCAATAAGACTCTATTAGAACAAAAGGAAGAAGAGATCACAAGACTAAAAAATGGAAAAGAAGATATGAATGTAGATGATGAGATTAGCAAAAGTTTTGAAACCATTGTTCATCTCAAGACCCAAATTGAAGAAGCCAAAAGAATAGAGGAACTATTGAAGATTCAAATAAATGAAAAGGAAGAGTCATGTTGTAAGTTAGAAGATGAAATTGTTGACCTTAGAAAGAAGGTGGAAAATTCCAACAAATTCTTGAATAGCTCATGAATCTTGGATGAGATCTTGGAAAGTCAAAGATCACCATGTGATAAATCAGGTCTTGGATACAAAGGGAAAGATACACATGTTGAAGCAAGAACCTCAAATAAGCATGAGGTAAATCCATCAAAGAAGGAAGACAATGTTGAAAAGCAACCATCTACACAAGGCAAAGAAAATTTCAAAATAACAAAGAAAGAATCTATTATTAGGACACCAAAGAAAAGGTATGAAAGTATTTTTCATGGGCATTGTTATTCATGTAATGTATATGGTCACAAAGATTTTGAATGTAGATATTATGAAAGGAGATATAATGGAAGATTTTATAACACCATTAGGTGTTGGAGATGTGATCAAGTAGGACACATTGTTGTTCACTATAACACTATGAGATGCTACAGCTATATTGGATTTGGCCACAAATCCCATGAGTGTTGGAACAAAAGAAGAAACTCCATGATGAGAACTTCAAATAACATGGCTAGAAGAATGAATGAAGTAAGGAAGGGAGACATATTTGAAAATATGGATGCTCACTGGTGCAGACCCTCGACCCTTAGGCCGAGATCCACTTAGGATCGTTCTAAATCTTCCCTCCTAAGTCTGATTGACTCTTTGATTTTCCCCACAGGGAATCCCTCACACACACGATGGTGTATCCACAGGTCCTTATGAGTATGCCCCGTCTGATCAAACACAAAGCATCACTCAAATCTCCTGACCTCAATAATATGATTGCGCCCTTTTCCAAATCGGAACTTCGGATTTCGTGATTTCACGATTTTTGTTGTCGAGTTTCCGGCTCTTCAACCCATCGAAACCCAAAATGTTGAAACGATGAAATCTTTGGCCGTGTCCTCCTCCACAGCTGTATCGCGTTTCGCGACTTCGGGAATTCCAAAACAAAGAACACCAACCTCTTGTCTTCGAAAATACCGAAATTCCAAACACCAATGCATTCAACAAAAGACTAGCTTCCAATGGAACTTTTCGTCGATTCGGAGTTTCGGACTTCACGATTTCGCAAATCCTGATGCAAGGCTCCCGTCTCTTCAACCTCCAAAACCCTAAAACAGTCAATGAGTATTGAAACTACCTAGCAACGAGTACATGCCACCTGTCTTCTCAACTGTCCTCGGTCTCTGACATTGATTCCTGCCACTTATCACTCTTCCCAGCATTCATGACTTGAACAAGCCTTTGACTGTCTTTCCCCTACCACTTTGAAATCTCGAATTCCGAAATGGTGCCTTCTACGGAATCAATGGCTGATAGCATCCCTTTAGATCCAATGGACCATGTTATTTTGGGCTTCCGGGTACGGGGAGTTCGAAACTCTCGACCCCAAAACACTTGTCACCACAATCCTCGAATTCCCAAACCCCGAAACACCAAAATTTCAAAACGCCACTTCACAATATTTTGCGTTTCACAACTCTGGGGTTTTTCAATGCAAAGGCCCCTAGCTCCTTGTCATCACAATTTCCGGTATTCCGAATCTTGAATTACCGAAATCCCAAAATTATTCACTTAACAATTATTTTCGTGATTTGGGAGTTCTCCTCAGAGAATTCTGACCACTCGTTTCCTCCTCGACAACTTCTGCGAAATGAACCAATGTTATTCCACTGGAACTTAACTTCTGCGAGATCTTTTCAATCTCCGTCTCCATTTGAGCACTTTCAAAGGTGATGACCCTCCTGAGCTTTCACTTGCAACTCAAGTCTCGAAAGGACCCCTGCGTGCACTCCTTGAGGTAGACTTTCAAATACGTCTAAGTATTTGATATTTCGACTCTGTGCACCCTCTGCAATAGTAGTCCTTCAATCTTTAACCTTAGTTGATAAATTCTAAGGCTTCAACTAACCTGCGCACACCTTGCACGACTTCTGTACTCCACTTTCACTTCTGCTAGAATGAGAACAACTGTATCCTTACTGATATTTCTGAGGTAAACTCAGAGCCTTGTCAACACACACCTTCCAGACGTTTCACTGCACTCCTTGCCAGAACTCTCTTTCAGGAAGAGAAACAATTGAAACTCATTCTCTTTCTTCTCTCAAAGTTCAAACATTCAACACAGTATTAAATCAAATGCATAACAGAGAGAATAAAACAATTGTAAGCATACCAATTAGCATATGTAAACAACAAACATCATAACACCATGAAATATGAGTCAAGGCTTCATATATTAACTCAAATACTCCTGTACATGGGTTCTTCTCTACAACTCCTTGCTACGACTCTCTTTTTTTTTTTTGTGCTAATGATACAACCACCACTATGATACAAAGGCGAAGGTGTCTATATCTGTTTTCCCTCCTACTCTTCTAAAGTGTCTAATCTATTAATTCAAAACTACCTACTTTCATTAACTGGGCTTAAATGCCTTTTACATTGACAGATGAGAGCAAATTGCTCACGATCTGTTTACAACAGCTAGATATAAATGCAAGTACACTTCTAGCTAGTACTTTAATATCCATTTCTTAATCTTTCAAAAATATCTCAAAATGTGCAAAATGTGTGTTGTTCTTTTCCCAGTTGTCTTCCGCCTTCATGCTCTCTTGGCTGGCTGCTTACGATGCTCCTGCATCATACTCCCTCACTTGAATTTTTTCATGAACTCTTTTTCATGAGCTCTTGCACAATCTATCCATGCTTCTAAATTTCTGCTTCATCTTCCCAACTAGAATCTTTAACTGGATGTCCTTTCCACTCGACGAAGTATTCAAAAAACTCTTTTCTCCTGGTCTTTCTATTGAATCTCTTATCAATTATACTTTCCATTTGTGGATTTTCAGCTACAGGCATTTTTTTTTTCCATTGAACTTCTTTTTGTTCCTCCTCTGCTACTGCTTCTTCAGCTCTGTAAGGGTACAAATCCACAACATTGAATATCGGTGAAATTCCAATCCCATCGGGTAATTCAATCTCATATGTTTTTTCCCCAAATTTCCTTATGACCTTACATGGTCCAATCTTTTTCATCTTTAGTTTGTTATATGTTCCCCTTGGGAACCTTTCCTTCCTTAGATGTGCAAGAATCAGATCACCAACTTCAAATTGAAGTTCTTGCCTGTGTTGATCTACTCTGCACTTGTATTCTTGATTTGATTTCTGCAATCGTTCCTTGACTCAGTTGTGAAGCTCCTTCATTGCTTCTGCAAAGTCCTATGCACTAACACTTATGAATTCAGTTTGTCCCACATATTTCAATTCAGAAACTCCCCTTGGCTGCATTCCATATACAATCTGGAATGGACTCTTCCTTGTTCTTTTGTTAAGCGAGTCATTATAAGAAAATTTTGCCTGTGGCAGAATGTGATCCCACTGACTGTGGTGTTCAGTCACTAAGCCCCTCAACAATTCTCCCAAGCTTCTGTTCATGACTTCTGTCTGCCCATCTATTTGAGGATGATATCCTAAGCTAAAAGACAAACTTGTCCCCAACTTTTTCCACAAAGTCCTCTAGAAATCTCCAATGAACTTGGTATCCCGATCAGAAATGATACTCTTTGGCAAGCTGTGAAGTCTGAAGACTTCTTTGAAAAATAGGTTTGCAATATGAGTTGTGTCATTGGTTTTCTGGCATGGTATGAAATGTGCCATCTTTGGGAATCTATCAACTACCACAAAGATCAAATCATAGCCTCTTTACTTTCTTGGTAGTCCCAATATGAAATCCATGCTCACTGCGTCCCACGTCCTTTATGGTATGGGTAATGGCTGGTATAACCCTGTATTCTATCTTTTCCTTTTTGTGTGTTGAAAAATCCTGCATCTGTCCACAAATTTCTTAACATCTGTCCTCATCCCTAGCCAAACATATTAGCCATTCAACTTTGAGAACATCTTATCAGGAACAAAGTGTCCGGCCAATCGTCCACTATGTTTTTCTTTCAGCAAATTCTCCCTCATGGAGCATTTTGGAATACATAGTTGATTGCCCTTGAATAATTATCCATCTTGGATCATATATTTGGTCCATTGGTTTCTATCCCTGAGAATTTGATTCTCAAATGCCTCATACGCTTCCTTAAAATCTGGGTCATCTCATACATTTCTTTGGGTTATCAAAACCCAAAGTCTTGACTCTGAATTCCTGCATAAGTGAACATTTCCTGCTCAAAGCATCAACAACTTTGTTAGCAGTTCCAGAAATCTGCTTAATCACAAAAGTAAAATTATGCATGAATTCAACCCATTTAACATGTTTTTGGTTCAACTTCTCCTGTTGAGTCACGAATTATAAAGCATGATTATCACTATACAAAACAAACTCTTTAGGAACCAAATAATGTCTCCATTTCTTCAGTGCTTGTATGACTATATAAAATTCTTTGTCATATGTTGAGTACTTGATCTTCGCTTCATTCAGTTTTTCACTGAAGTATGTGATTGGCCAGTCGTATTTGCTCAAGACAGCTCCAATTGGAAATCCACTTGCATCACACCTAACCTGGAATGTCTTGCTAAAATCTAGCAAAACTAGAATTGGTTGCTCTGTGATCTTTTTCTTCAACAGATTGAAACTCTTCTCTGCTTCTTCTATACAATGAAAAGATTTGTGTCTTTTCTTCATCGTATCTATCATTGGTGCGCTAATTCCATTGAAGTTTTGGATGAATTTCCCGTAGAAACTTGCCAAACCATGGAAGCTTCAAACTTCAAACACATTTTTCAGAGATGGCCAATTCTTAATCTCATTTAACTTTTCGGGATCCATCTTCAACTCATTCGTAGAGATAACAAAACCCAAATAAATGAGTTATGTCCTTGTAAATGCTGATTTCTTCATATTAATCAGCAATTTCTCTTGTTGTAATGTCCCCATCACTACAACTAAATGTCTTAAGTTCTCTGCTTCTGTCTTGCTAAAAATTAATATATCATCAAGATATACAATGATGAATTTCCCTATGAAATCCTTCAGGACTTTGTTCATCAACCTCATGAAAGTACTGGGTGCATTTGTTAAGCCAAATGGCATCACAAGCCATTCATACAACCCCTCATTCATCTTGAATGTTTTCTTCCATTCATCACCTTCTCTCATGCGAATCTGATGATATCCTCTTTTCAAATCAATCTTTGAAAAAATTCTTGCTCCACTCAAGCAATCCATCAAGTCGTCCATCCTTGGCAATGTAAATCTATATCTGATGGTAATCTTATTGATTGCCCTTGAGTCTATACACATTCTCCAACCTCCATCCTTCTTTGGGCTGAGCACTATCAGAACAACACATGGACTCAAGCTCTCTCAAATCAATCCTTTGTCCATTAAGTCATGGACTTGTCTCTTAACTTCTTCATTCTCCTGCGGCGTCAACCTATACACTGCTTTGTTTGGTAAACTGTCTCCAGGTATAAGATCAATGTGATGGCTTATACTCTTGATTGGTGGCAACGAACAAGGTAGTTCGTCCACTACTATATCAATGAACTCTCCCAACAATTCCTGGATTTCTTCTGGTAGATCATCTATTCTTGTACTAGTCAAAACAATTTTGGGCTTCCTGACCATAATAAATTGTGTGTCTTCCTTCTTCTTAACCTCCTTAAGAAATTCCTTCCCACTCATGAGAAGTACAATGTTGCTCACCTCTGGTTTCACTTCTTTATCCTTAATAGACAACAACATGTGCGCCCTACCATTCTTCTCCAGGGTGTATGTGTTCTTTCTCCCATCATGAATCACATTCCTGTGATATTGCCACGGTCTACCCAACAATAGATGAAAAACATCCATGGGAGTGACATCACATAATATTTCATCCTTATATCCTCCTATTTTAAATTCAACTAAACATTGTTTAGTAACATTTACATGATGTCCTTTTTGTAGCCATGAAACTCTCTATGGGCTTGGATGTACAACAGTCTCCAGCTCCAGCTCCAGCTTTTCAACCATATCTATAGATATGATATTGTTTGTGCTATTGCTGTCCACTATGACCTTGCATACCTCATCTTTAGTCTTGCAAGCAGTCCAAAATAGACTGTTTCTTTGGGCTGGGTTCTCTGCCTCCTTCTCTGGAGTTAAGAGAACTTTCCTCATCATCAAGGATATTCGACCCTCAACATCTTCTGCCTCAACATTCTATCTTTGTGCTTTGGCAATGTGAGTTTCACCACCATCTTTCTTCTTATCTAGACACTCATAAGATTTATGTCTGATCTTTCCATAGACAAAGCATTTTACTTCAACACCTCTGCCTCTTCCTCTTCCTCTGGCTCAAGGAAAAGTGTTTCTATCAGCATACTTCCCTCTCTGTGAACTTTCACCTCTCTCATGTTGAGTTTGAGGTTTCTTCCCTTCTTCTTTAGGTTTTTGAGTCCTATCTTGGGCAATTGTTTTGCCTCTGGCTTGACTTCTACCTTGGCCTCTTTGACCTCTCTTTTAGCTCAACTTCTTTTCATCTTTCATAGACATCTGATAACCATCTTCCACAGTCCAAAGAGCCATCATGCTCATCTCATATTGAATGTCATATCACCGACCATTCACGTATCTGGCAACCTTTTCGTCATCGCTTTCTCGATGACCTGCTTTGATGTTTATCCTATAGAACTCTTCAGTGTATTCTTTCACTGTCATCAACTTCTGTCTCAAATTATGCATCCTTCGAAACAAAGTGATTTGATAATCCTTGGGTATGAATTTGGATTTCATCTTTGCAACCATTGTATCCTAGCTTTTGATTTTCTACTTACCCTTCCAACGTCTGTCAGCCTGCAGTTCATCCCACCATAGTGTTGCATGCCCTTTAAGTCTGGTAACGATGTGTTTAACCTTCTTGTCTTCCTCGACATCCTCATAGTCGAAGTATTTATCCAGAGCTCTAATCCAGTCTAGAATCTCTTCAACATCTAAGTTTCCCTCATACATGGGAATCTCCATCTTTTCTCTGGCACCTATCCTTGCAACAGCCCTGAATAGGCGTTCATCCGCAACATCCTTGACTGCAACTTCTTCTCCTTCGTTTCCAGCTTCATTTTCACTTTCAGCTTCGCTGATATCCCCAGCATCAACTGTGCACCTCTGTGTTGTCTCCATGACCTCAAGCCTAGCACGTAACTCACGCATTTCTCTTTCCACAACTGGATCATGCATTGATTTGTCTCTTCTCCTCGGCGACATGGCTGTAAAATGTTCCTCTTTTCTCCGCTACTAAAAGAAAATAACTTTTTATGTGATTTGATACCACTTGGTGTAGACCCTTGACCCTCAGGCCAAGATATTCTCTGGATCATTCTAAATCTACCCTCCTGAGTCTGATTGACTCTTTGATTTTCCCCACAGGGAATCCCTCACACACATGACGGTGTATCCATAGGTCCTTATGAGTATGCCCCGTGTGATCAAACATAAAGAATCACTCAAATCTCCTAACCTCAATAATATGATCGCGCCCTTTTCCAAATCGAGACTTCAGATTTCACGATTTTGCAGTTTATGTTGTCTAGTTTCCAGCTCTTCAACCCACTGAAACTCGAAATTTCGAAATGCTGAAATCTTCGGCCGCGTCCTCCTCCATAGCTGTATCGTGTTTCATGAATTCAGTAATTCCGAAACAAAGAACCTCGACCTCTTGTCTTCAAAAATACCAAAATGTCGAACCCCGATGCGTTCAACAAAAGATTGGCTTCCAACAGAACTTTTCATCGATTCAGAGTTTCAAAATTCACGACTTCGTGAATCCTGATGCAAGGCTCTCGACTCTTCAACCTCCAAAACCTCGAAATGGTCAATGGGTATTGACACTACCTGGAAATGAGTGCGTGCCACCTATATTCTCAACTATCCTCGGTCTCTAACATGGATTCCTTCCACCTGTCACTCTTCCCAGCTTTTGGGACTTGAACAAGCCTTCGACTGTCATTCCCCTACCACTTTGAAATCCTGAATTTTGAAATGGTGACTACTATGGAATCAATGGCTGATAGCCTCCCTTTAGATCCAACGACCCATGTTATTTCAGGCTTCTGAGTACTGGGAGTTTGAAACTATCAACCACAAAACACTTGTCACCACAATCCCCGAATTCCCGAACCCCAAAACACCGAAATGTCAAAATGCCACTTCACAATATTTCACGTTTCACAACTCCAAGGTTTTTCAATACAAAGGCCCCTGGGTCCTTATCATCATGATTTCCAGTATTACGAATCCCGAATAACCAAAATCTTGAAATTCTTCACTTAACAATTCTTTTCTCGATTCGAGAGTTCTCCTCAGAGAATTTTGACTGCTCGTTTCCTCCTCGACAGCTTATGTGAAATGAACCAGTGTTCTTCCACTGGAACTTAACTTTTGCGAGATGTTTTCAATCTCCATCTCCTTGTGAGTACTTTCAAAGGTGTTGACCCTCTTGAGATTTCACTTGCAACTCAAGTCTTGAAAGGACCCCTATGCGCACTCCTTGTGACAGACTTTCAAATACTTCTAGGTATTTGATCTTTCGACTCTGTGCAGCCTCCGCAACACCAGTCCTTCAATATTTAACCTTAGTTGATAAATTTTAAGGCTTCAACTAGCCTATTCACACCTTGCATGGCTTCTGTATTCCACCTCCAGTTTTGCTGGAATGAGAACAACCATATCCTTCCTGAGCTTTCTGAGGTAAACTCAGAGCCTTGTCAATGCACACCTTGCAGACGTTTCACTGTACTCCTTTCAGGAACTCTCTCTTAGGAAGAAAAACAATTGAAACTCATTCTCTTTCTTCTCTCAGAGTTCAAAGCTTCATCATGAAATCATACATTCAACACAGTATTAAAAAAAATGCATAACAAAGAGAATAAAACAATTGTAAGCATACCATTCAACACATGTAAATAACAAACATCATAACACCATGAAATCTAAGTCAAAGCTTCATATATTAACTCAAATACTCTTGTACATGGGTTCTTCTCTACAACTCTCTGCTACAACTCTCTTCTTCTTTTCAATGCTAATGATACAACCACCACTATGATACAAAGGCGAGGGTGTCTATATCTGTTTTACCTCCTACTCTTCTAAACTGTCTAATCTATTAATTCAAACCTACCTACTTTCATTAACTGGGCTTAAATGCCTTTTACATTGACAGATGAGAGAAAATCGCTCACGATCTGTTTACAACAACCAGATATAAATGCAAGTACACTTCTAGCTACTACTTTAATATCTGCTTCTTAATCTTTCAAAAATATCTCAAAATGTGCAAAACGTGTGCTG
Source organism: Picea engelmannii (assembly GCA_009831015.1). Classification (NCBI taxonomy): domain Eukaryota; kingdom Viridiplantae; phylum Streptophyta; class Pinopsida; order Pinales; family Pinaceae; genus Picea; species Picea engelmannii. The sequence continues at coordinate 732,224 of ML777877.1, forward strand.
TTCTTTTCCCACCTGTCTTCCGCCTTAATGCTCACTTGGCTGGCTACTTACGATGCTCCTGCATCACTCAGAGTTCAAGTTATGAGGAGCAGGGACATCTACAGAAGTGGGTGAAGAAGACAGAGCAGCCATAACAGAATGAAAGACTGAAGGGAATCTCAAGTAAGTCATCTACTGAAGCAAACACAGGTGATAGTGGTATCAGTCGCGTACATAAAAAAATGACCTTGTATAGGTCGCATACATACACGATTTGTTGTGCAACAGACCGCGTATATGTGGTAAAGCCTTGAAAAAAGGACTATGCACATGGATTGCGGCTTGATGTGATGGTATACCACTCTGTTGTAGGTTCTGACATTGTTTGTTGCAGGTTCTGACACTATTTGTTGCAGGTTTAAGTGTTCATCTATTGGATTATGTAAAATAAAATATTGAGTGCATGACACTAACCCATGGGTATGGATTGATGTTGATCGGTTGGTGTACATGGCTGATACATATTTGAGTTTCATTGATATGTCTTATGATGTATTATTGGAAGCATATGTTGATATCATGGTGCATGCATTTTTCATGTGGATTGGTCTACATATTGGTACATATGGTTGGTGAGTTGATGAGGTGATCATGTTGTACATCATTGTTGATCTATAGTTGATGCATGATTGGTACTTTTCTAGTACATTGGAAGAGGCACCTACTAGCAGTTTGATTGGCACATGTTTTATGGAGGATTTGGCATACATATATGGGATTCATCATTTTGTGGTATTGGTGCTTCGTAATGTACATGTTTGGTACACTCATAGATGGCATATACTTGATGATACTACACCATTGGTACTACTTGATTAGAACAACAATTGGCATTTGTTTGAGATACCTGATTGTGGCACTTGGTTCATGATGGAGACATATCATGAGTGATATGATACATTGTTTGGCATGTTGGTAGATGCACATGGTTGGCATATTGGTAGATGCACATGGTTGGCATATTGGTGGACGCACATGGTTGGAATATTGGTAGACGCACATGTCGGCATGTTGATACATGCATATGATTGATACATTCCATGGATGATATATTTCGGCACATTGCATGATGTTGATGTACATATGTGTTGTGCAATATGAGCACACATTTTGTACATGATGTACTTGGTTGATATTTTTCTCATGATTCTTTATGTCATTGTTGACACGTCTTTTGCTTCATGATGCTTGGTATGGCATGAGTTGGATGCATGAACAAGTCCAAGGATTGTTATATGGTAGCACAATGTTCATATTGCAGAAATGATAGGGGCGACATACCCATAGGGAAGTCATTATTCTTCCCATGATTCTAGGAGGAGATATTTATCAGATGCATACCTAGAAAAAAGACCTATACTTGAAGAAAGAGCATAGGAGCATAATTTCAGGGGGAGAAATGGTCACAGGGTGAGTATGTTCGATGTATCTTCAGCATTACATCAGAGTGATATCCCTTTTTTAAAAGGGGAGAGATTATTTAGAGGAATATCAAAGGCATTAAGACAGGTGGAGCAGCCCCAAGATGAGAATGGCCCTTTGCCATTGATGTCAAAGGGGGAGATTTGATCACATTGATGTGATTGATGTTTATTGATGGGGAGATATAGTCAAATTGACTATTGATGTAGAACATGTCTTATATACATGTTGACATCAATAATTGGTAATTGATGTTGACATCAATGTTGGTATTGCCATCAATGCCAAAGGGGGATATTGATAGATCATATTGTCATTGATGCCAATGGTTTGATTGATTGATATAATTGATTAATGTCAAGTGATTGATTGACGTCAAAGGATTGATTGATTGATGATTGATGTAATATAATATGTATTTTCCTTGATGATAATTCATAGATGAAGATGGATCAATGAGTTGTCATTGATATGATGAAGATGGATCAATGAGTTTTGATTGATACATTATGAAGATGGATCGATGTGGTTTCATTGGTATATGATGCATTGTTGGAAAAATGTATAGATGACTCATTATTGTCTTATCATGATTAATAAGGTGCACAAATGGATGAACTCCAAAGTGGTCCCCTTATGGTGAACGCCCTCATGGGAAGATGCTTTGAGGATTGAGTTATCCTAGAAGAATGGTTGGAGGACAAATGCTCTCATTATTTTATTATCATGATTGATAAGGTGCACAAATGGATGAACTCCAAAATGGTCCCGTTATGGTGAAATCCCTCACAGGAAGATGCTTTACTGATTGAGTTATCCTAGAAGAATGGTTGGAGGACCCATGCTTGTATGTGGAACAATGAGATGAAGATAAAGAAAATTATTGGTGAAATTATCCTACATGGATAGTTCTTGTCATGTGATTTCTGGTGGTATGTGGAATGTCACATAACTCCTCATGGTTTGAGAGTTATGGCCTTATGAAGATGAAGGACCCCCACATGAAGGCTTGAATCCCCCAAGGTCAAAGAAATGGGTTAAGTGACCTAAAAGAAGAAATCATTATTTAAATGATAAATTAAGGTGACAAAGTCAATGTGGATTATTTAAATAATAAATAGAAGTGAAAAAATCAAGAAATGATAAAGTAAGATGAGAAAATCAAGAAGGAATATTTAAATGAGAAAATATTGGAGAAACTTCTATTTATGGAAAGTGGTTAACCCTAAAATAAGGAAAATAGGTTAAGTGACCTAGAAATGGGTTAAGTGACCTAAAAATCGGTTAATTTACCTAGAGTATGAAAGTATAAATAAGATAGCAATGGTCTCTTGTCGATCATCCTTTTTGTGGATCAATGGAGAGCTTCTTGTGAGAATATATTTTGGAGTATTGATGGAGAGCTTCTTGAGCATTTTTGGTGTGTAACACTTGAGCATATTGAAGATCTAAAGGTGAATCATGTAACCAAGGATATCTAAGCCTAATTTCAAAAGGAAGGTGAATAAGGGACGGAATTGAAGGGAGGATAAATTCTTTTGATGATGCTTTCTAAGGTATGCTATTTACAGGTCATCTCACCATTTTCTCTATAACTTTGTTTCTATAATTATTCAGACTGTCAAATTGCTATTCCATTGAGAAAACATACCCAAGTATCTTTGGTACAAAATTCATCTTGTGGGTCGTTGCATTTCGGAAGTTACACTCTGTGGAAAATAGGGTTTGTGGCTAGTCTTGAAACTAGTCAAAAACAGGTGTTTCGGGTAACAAAGTCATAACTTCTTCATAACAGATCCAAATTAAGTGAGACAAAATTTTTTGTTTAGGGTACCATCTTTAGTATGTTTTTTAATAGTTTCATATCAATTCAACGAATATTTTGTGTGGGACATGCTCTACAAGGTCTCTCTCAAGAATAAGTCACAATTCAACAAGGTATGCCATTTTTTCTATAACTCCTTTTCGGTGAGGTTCCAAGTAGTGCCAATTGGATGAATTGCATAAAATACACTGACGAAAATTGTATATCAGTTTAAGAGTTTTATTCGTTACAGGTACAAAGTTATGATTATTTCAAGTTGGGGTTGTTGACTAATCCAAAACTAGTCAAGGTTGAGACAAGTAGTTGATGTGTTGGAACATACATGAGGTGTATAGTTGATGATGTTGGTACATATTGATGAGTCATTGTTTATGAGTAGTTGACACATGATTTTTATATACTTTGTACATGGTTGGATGCACTTGTTTATGGTAGAGATTGATTACAAGTTGTTTGACACAAGTTAGTGCATGGTTGATGCACTTGTTTATGTTGATAGATTGATATATGTTGAGGATTGTTGCCTCCTCTTAGTTGGTGCTGAGAATGTAAGTTGATTCTTGCATATAGATCTGGTTCTCTTGGAGAGTTGTACTCTATTCAGTTGTTGTTGAAAACCCCCCGGATTGAAGTCGATAATAAAAAGAAAAATTGTACATACATCTTGTGTTCTTTGTGTTGCTTGTGGAGATGATTTGTTGATGATATGTTGTTGATATATGTTTCTGATATGTATTCACATCTAACTGATTATAAATGAAAACAATGAGTAATGAGAAAATGTTGAATGTTAACTAAGGAGTTTTTTTGTAAGAGGGAAGTTTTGGGAAAAATATCCCCACACTCATTCACACCCCCCCCTCTAAGTGTGGTAGGTGTGTTATTAATACGAAACAATATTCACTTGCCTCTTCGAGGGGGAAACCTCTAGCATACAAAATTTCTATTACAATAATTTTCAAGACAAATCCCTCTCATACCTTCTAATATTATTTATACTAATTCTATCTTTTAAAGAACATTCCATAGGAAGATCTTTCTAGAAGCGAAAGATTCTATTAGGTATTCTTACATTGACTTGTTCATACTTATTAAATAGGTGTTATTAACTAGTATTGTCCTTTATTACATGGAAATATATTATTCTACCTACATGAGAAGTTAGGGGGTTAGGTCCCTAACACCATATTTGGGAAGAGCATATGAAAATGATTTATGTTCATGAAAAACATGTGTAATAAATAAAGTGAAACATTGATGAGGCCTCTTATAATTGTATTTTCATATCTTCTAATAGGATAGAGTAAATTTGCATCTCTCCATTTATCCCATTATTCACCAAGGAAGAGTCACCAAATATATGTAGTTTCATTACTCCTTTATCCATAACTAAACTCTATAGAAAAAAAAGTTTCATCCTTTCAATGTAATTTTTTGAATCCAATCACAATCCAGTTTTGAAGCTAATAAAATTCCCATCAATATTGAGAAAAACACTTCCAACGCTACTAAAATTTGTTTTCATTTCATACCACCATCAAAGAAACACCATGGAGAGGATGTATTGGTAAATAACTCACCAACTTCCTTGATTGTCTTGCCTTTATGGTCATTTCACAACCTTGAAAAATACCAAAAACTTGATTGTAAAAATGGAAAGAGGGGTGTTGTTTACATTCAAAAATATGATGATTTTGTGACCACCAAATACCCCATAAGATGAAACATTGAACTATAAATTATTTTAGTTCCCTTTAATGAAATGAAGCTTGAATAAATTCCTACACTTAAGATACCATCTAGGAATTTTCCATTCCAAACAACTTTTCAATATCCTTATTGATATGTTGAGCATATGAGTATTGGATAAGTATGTGAGTAATTGTTTAAACATCCCTCAAACATAAAATACAAAATTTGGGGCCCTCTCTTCCTCTCTTTTGTAATCCCTCTCAAGTCAGGAATAATCTCATCTTTTTAGGATCCTTTATCTCCATATTTTATACCACCAACACATATCTTTTTAACTGACAATATCCATTAATATTTCATATCCATGATTCACAATACACATTCCTCGGGCTTTATCTTTTCCCATAACAAAGTTTGTTCAACATCTATTATTTAAACATGATTTCTTTTCATCTCATTTAGGGACAACTAATATCTATCTATCCATGTTGCATGTAATTCAATAGATTGAGAAGATTTCAAACCGTCTTGCCAAACATTAGTAGCATTAGAATCCATGACCTATTGTAAAGTAAAAATACAATTTTCATATAGATGGTTTATGATATTAGGGGTTAGATAAATATAATCCTGCAATGATGGGACTTTCCTCCTTCACCACATATTGAAAAAAGTATTTATCCCAAAACCATTTCCTCTCGATGTAAGGCCTATACAAATTCATCATTGTAATTTTCTTCCCTAGACCTTTAAAAATTGATTATGAGCATAGACCTAGAACAACGAAAAATAAACATTAATTTACTCATATATTTATTTCCATCTAGTAATTAATCCTTCAAAATTTCTAGATGCATACACAACTGATAAATGACATCCCTTAATATAACTTCACAAAATACCCACCAACTCATCCCCAAACAAAATCTCTTGTAGTTGATCTATAGATGGTGGGCCTATGGCCTACCTATTTAATAAATAGAAATATTGTGTAGAAATAAATGATGCTCTTTACTACTAATCACCAACAGACATTAACAAAAAATGGCTCTCTCAATATCAATTATACAACATTTTATAACCTTGCATATAACCAATTGTAATTTTTTTTATTCTTTCAACTTCACTCTATAAAAGATTTCCAATAAAATTATGGATTCACCCTCTTCCTTTGTGTGAGGGAATTGGAATGCCAATATCCATGGTTGTAGGTTATTATTACTTAGGTACCATGAAATTATCCAACGACATAGAAACCACCAATTTGGTTGTATAACATGGTGTACTTAACAAGTTTCATACTAGCGACTTAGAAAGCCAATAAACAAGATAATGTTGTAGAAAGTGGATAATTATTACTCATGCCAATGGTCAAGAAACCCACAACATAAAGCACACAATTAATTAGTCAACTTTGCAATATGACAACCAAACAATTTTTCATTTTTTAAGGGAAAAAAACATATTGTTGTAAGTAGGAATTCAATGCATGGAAAGCACTATGGCTTGAGATATGAGTGTATAAAATAGGATTTTTTTTTTTATGTTAGACATCAAATGAATTGGTCGTTTGGTTTAATCAACAACATAATAGTGAATTGAGGGAGTGTTGGATTATTTTTTGTGGCTTACATATTACTAAAAAAAAAAAAAAAACTAGAACATAAAGTAATCTTACATATACTCGATCACATAGTAATGAATTCACACCATCGACAACATATATTTTTATCTTTTTTAACCATAAAACCCAAACAGGAAAAATAGATTGATTGGTGATTTTATTTAGTAGGAAATTTATTACAAAAGGGTGATATATACATATATTTAGTGTATTGTTATTGATTTGAAGGAAATTTGTAGATGTCCATGTCTCAACAACAATCTTCACTAATCATGGGAGAGACTCAATGTCTTCTTCTCCTCTAATCATCAAGTGGACTTCTTCCTTGAGATCTCATATATGCTACTATATTTATTCGTATCCTCATCTATGTTACCTTCAATTCTTTTCTTCATCACGACCTTAATTTTTAATGGGATTCCTTGGAAGGGAAACCATCACAATGGTTCATTTCGACTTCCAAGGGAATTTTCAACATTTTCTAAACTTTACCAAAACAACAATTAAACATTTATTGTAATGTTTACAAATATATTTGACGAGGATATAATTTAGGTCACACCTCCCAATTTGTAGGATTTTGACCCCCAAAAGATTCAACTTTGTTCAATCTTTTTTTCTCTACATTTGCATTTCTACCTCCTCCACTACCACATATCCATCTCTAGAAAATATCCAAGAAAGGGTGTCTCTACTATAGGATGGAATATAAGATATGAATAGGCGCTTCCTTTAGCATTATCATGCTATCCATATCATAGCTAGAGGTGACATTTGATGTTTCAATAGGTCATTGGACAACCAATTCTCCTTAGGATGCAAGTGAAGCAACTCCTCTTTCCCCTTAACCTCGTCTCTCCAAACTTTATTCTTAGTTGTTGGATTCTTTGAATGGAGTTTCAAGTGAAGCCTACAACATTTGGCCTCCCAATGTCTGGTCAGTCTATACTACTATCAATATTTTTTTCATTGGTTACTTGTTGTTCTATAGTGCCAACAATTTCTATCCTTATGACCCATTTTCTTACAATAGAAACAAACTAAATATACTATGCCATGCATTTTCAATTTGTGATGATGCTTTTCATATTGGATTTTTGGTCCCCTAATAGTTGGAGTGGATATGGATGGAAAAACCATCTATTTGTTTCCCTCTTCCAAGACTCTACAAATATATTTAACTGGCTCATTGCACACTCCTTTTCGAGTTTCATTTTCCTCCATGGGAATGACTTATTTTTTGGTTCATCTTGCCTTTATGAAGGTGGTTTGAATTGAAAATTTTTTGGTTTCTTGTCCATTGAATCCTAGTCCTCTGTGCTTGAGCCTTTATTGACATACAATGGGGATTAGAATCCCTTTGCCTTCATGAGCTTGGAACCAATACCTTTAGTTTTGTTTTCAAATTCATCAAAGGTCTGTTGAGGAAGGTATTGGAAGGTGCGTTTACCATGATTGAATACATCATGGTGTTCAATTCCTGAATGGTGATATAAGGGGATTGTTGGGTCTCTTGGAAATATGTTTGTATCTTCTTCATTGCCTTTTCCTTCACTACAAAATCTAAATATAGATGAGTAGTCACTTTCATGAACCTCTCCTCTTGCCAATTATCGAGATGAGTTAATTTATCCTCCAATTGCAAGAGTTGCAATAAACTATTCTCTGATTCTTCCTTTGTGGTTGTGAAGGAACCATAGTGTTTGTCAAGTTCATTTTTTAGATCGTAGACTTTTTCCACTTAAGATCAATGTTTCTCTTGGATATACCTGTTGAAGTCTCACAACTCTTTTATCTTCTCCCTCTTCACAGTTTAAGCCATGGAAACTGCTACAAGGTCTATGATGAACCTACTATGATAAATTATTATCCATCAATGATGGGTCAATGGACTTTCCATTTCATCAAAACAGATCCTCTACGGTCATAAATGATGCTCTCTATTGCTAGTCACCAATAGGCATAAAGAAATAATGTCTCTCTTAGAATAAATCACACAACATTTTATAACTTTCCACACAACCAATCACATTTTTTTTCATTCTTTTATTTGGTCAATCCATAACAAATTCCTAGTAAATTTATGGCTTTAGCCTCTTGTTTTGTGTGAATCATCCACTATCAAATTAAATGGTGACAGAGAAACCACCAATTAGGTTGTACGACATGGTGTACTCAACAATTTTCACACAATCAAATTAGAAAACCAACAAGCAAGATAATGTTGTAGAATGTGCGTGGTGATTACCCACACCCATGGTCATGGAACCCACAATATAAAGTCCCCAATTAATTAACAAAATTACAATATTACAACCAAACAATTTTTCAATGTTGTAGGGAACATAAGATATGTTTGTAAGTATTCATTAAATGCATGTATTTCATTGTGATTTGAGTTGTGGGTGTATCAAACATGACACAATTGTTTTATGGCATAGATAAAATGAATTAGTGATTGGGTTTAATCGAAAACATAGTAGAGAATCGAGGGAGTGTTGGAGTAATTTTTTTAGTTTACATAATATTAAAATAACAATTAGATACTAGAACTAAGAACAAACCTATATATACTTGAACACATAACAATTAATTCACACAATATACAACACAGTTGATATTTTTAATACCCTAGAATCCAAATGGGAAAATCAAACTGATAGAGGATTTTATTAAGAAACAAATTAATTACACAAGGGTTGGCTATACAAATATTTAGTGTCTTATTACTTACTGGTAGAAAATTTGTAGATGGAAATGGCTCAACAAAAATATTCACTCATCAAGGGATAGAGTCAATGTATTCTTCTACTCCAATAATAAAATAAAATTATTCCTTGATCTCTCATATCTACTATCACCCTTCTTCATTTCCTCCTTTATGTTCCCATCAATGATCTTCTTCATTTCCTCCTCTATGTTCCCATTAATGATCTTCTTCATTTCATCCTCTATGGTCCCTTCAATGATGGTCTTTGATGGTGTGTTAGTGTTTGGTACAAGGTTCTTACTATTATCAAACAATTTTTATTTATTGATATATTGTATATCTCATTCTATACTTGTGCAACACATAACTTATTTTAAAAAATTTAAGGAAACAAAAGTTACAACATAAATAAAAGAGGTATCTATTCAATCAATTTGGTTTATCTCGGTTGGTTCAGAGGAATGATTGTTATCCTCCCCACTCAGGTTCAATTCCCGCAAATGACATGTTGAGCTCATAATGAGTATATTGTTGTAATGTCTTCAAGAACTATTGTTGACCAACTTTGTGCCTTGAATATTCTAGGGTTTATTCTAGGTACCATCCTTGAAATGAGGTAAAGTACTCTAGTGATTTCCCCAGGATTTATAATTGGAAAAAGATGAAGATGTATCTATTTTAAGATTCTAATATATGTCAAGAAAACAATATATTAAAAAAAAGTAAACAATATTTTGAAAAAAAGATATATGTTTTGAATATGTATATTCGACTCTATATGTGTCTGTAGTTTCACTAATGATTCTTTTTTGTGGCCTATAGAAAAATAATGTCAAACATAGAGATATTGAGAGGTGTTCAAAAAAATGGATGTTTTAATGTATTTTCAAGCCAAACCACCAAGTTTGTCATCTTGCAACTAAATATAAGGAAACCAAATAAGAAAACACATATACTAGAGTTGTCACTTCTTCTTGAGAAAACTTTGAAATGAAACAAATGTGCATGTTCTCTAGGAACATGTGCATGAATGTTTCTAGAGCATGTGAATATTTCTATTGTGCATGCGAGTTCTTATAGTAACCATGCATTCCTACTAACACAACATTGTTGTGAAGTAACAACCTATGCTTGATACAGAATTGGATCCAGAAGCCTGATAGGGTTTAAAAATGCTCAAAAATGAAAGTTCTTGGATTGCGATGAAACCATCACCATTGTGTCCGTCTCGTCTTCCTGATTCCGGCGATATATTTACTTTGTCAAACGGGCTCCGTATGCGAAAGATATCGCATTTTGTTCGAAAGCCAAAACAGGGAAAAAGTCAAACGTCAACTGGTCAAAAAGTCAATGTTGATGTCAGCATGACATCAGCATGCTGACTGTGCAATAGATGACGTGGCACTCTCTGGCTGGTGGTGATTGGGAAGGTTCGCTGACAGGGCAGACATGTGGCAGGCAACTGGACCAGTCAATGGTTGACAAGTGGCATTTGTCCGTCGAATGGGAAGGTACCACATGGCCCAGTCATGGGCAGCCACGTGGCACCCAGTCATCAGTCCAAGTGGCAAGATATAAAAAAATAGATGGGGTCCATGGGTTTCGAACCCATGACCAACACCAACCAAGCGCTTTGGGAGAAGCTTTTACCAACGTGCCATTATGTGACTTGTTAAATATGGCATGTTTAAAAGTATATAAAGTGTAAAATGTAATATGGTGCAAAAAGGAGGGAGCTGGGGCTAAGCCCCAGCCCGTGGTCGCGTAACCCCCATACACCCGAGGGCGCAGGCATCACATGCGGGAGTTTGGGATAAGGGGGCCATCCCCTGGTCCTGCACCACCATATAACCACCACCCAAATGAATCGGGGGCTATCCCTACATAATATGCGCAGGGTTAGTCTATTAGGCCCGTGGTCCTTTGACCATACACAAAGACCAGGAGCCAACGAAACTAAAGGGCCGACGCTTAGCCTTTGGGCTAGCGCTTGGCCAAAAATAGCTACCATATGACCATTAAAAGGGTGCACGCGCTAAACAAAGGGGGCTTAATGCCCGATTTTATTCAAAAATGGTTTTTTTATAAAGTTTTGGGATTTTTCAATGATTTAATGCCTGATTTTATTGGATTTTCTCCATTTTTGGGAGATATTGGGAATTTTTGAAGCCCAAATTTTGGGAGGAAGTTGGAGATGAACAACCAACTTCAGATCTATATAAACTAGGCCTATTTGAGGCCATGGAGCAGTAGTCAGAGCAGAGTTATGATGAGGAGAAGCCAAGCCAAAGCCATTTTTATGCAGGGAAGATTTTGAGGAGCTCACGCTGTCGGACCATTTTTGGGAGCTACGGACGTCCATTTTGCGTGCCGTTTTTTTTGCAGGGTTATAGAGATATGGAAGAACATGAACAGATCAGTCTTGTAGCCAATTTTCATTGCAATGATGTACTTTTGATCTTTTGAATAGAAATAAAGAAGCCTCCCCCACAGAGACAAAGGCCCAGAGACGTAGGCAAAGTTGTGCCGAACTCCGTTATCAATCTGTGTGTTATGGTTTGCTGTATATTATTTCATTTCATATCTGAATATGTGTATATGGTTGTTATAATTCCTCTTCTTTCCTCATTCTTTCACTAAGTTTCTCAAATGGTTAATTAACGCATGCAAAATTAAAACTCAACCATAGTCATTAAAAGATCCGACGGATCAATGACCCCCAAAAAACATTTTTTCTGGAGCTCTCACTCCAGAACCTTGAATAAGAGGGGTGTCATGGACCCCCTTGAATCCTAGGACACAATGAAAAATTAATGTGTATTGTTTTCAATACCCTAGGACACATACCAACTATTTGAATCCACCTAGTAGCACTAAAATTCCCAACCATAGGCCAACACCATGAAAAACACCTTCAAATCATGCATCCAAGGCCACAAACAGCACCTTCAACTCACATGAAATATTCAACCACGAGCAAGATCTTGAGGACACAGACATTATATTACAAGTGTATCATTTACCTCTTTGTGTGCATATTATTACCCTTAGGTTTTATGGATAAGTAGGTATCTGTATGAAGACTTGGACCAAGGTCAAGTAATGTCCTACAAAAGTATCTTGTAGAGCTCAAGAACCACTAATGAGTCCTCAAAACACAAAAAATTGTCTCTTTATAGGATATTTTCCCTTTGGTTTGGAATATGGAAACCATTAAAAGGTTTCAAGAAACAAGTATGGGTCATGGGCCATTAGACGTGGTCAAGGTAGGAAAATCGAGCATTAGGAGACAAATGAAACTTCAAGGAATCTAAATCCAACAACAATGGTTTTCACCACCACACATAATTTCTTGAGAGTATCATCTCCCTCCTAGTTTGGTTATGGGAACCATTAGAAGGTTTTGAGCTATAGGTATAATTATAATTTCTTTTACCATGGTAGGGTGAGGAAACTCACGTCTCAAGAGATAAAGGAAGCTTCTAAGGATTAATGGACATTAAAAAGGACTTGAACCACCACATAATACTTTTATATGGGACATGTTTCCTTTCAGAGGTAATTTGGGATTTATGATCAGGATTTTAGTAAGTTACGTTTGTGTCGTCATGCATTGAACATCGTTAGGAGAGGAAACCCTAGCCTTAGGCCCTAAAAAAATATTTTAGGAATATAAGGACAATAATTTCACCTAAAGGATGGGTCTCAAGTCCTTGGATATGTTGAGGGGAGGAAACATGATCCTTATTCCCTAAAGGAATATTCTATCCATCTAGTTCCAAGAAGGATACCTTGAAAAACCACACATAGACTCCTAAGTGTATCCTTGGCCTATGATTGGGGATGTTGGGGACACTAGGTAGTTTTGATCAGTATTATGTGTCTTAGGGCCCTAGAAATGACATAGGGAAGAAGGGCATTCCTTCGGTATTAAATAAATATTTGAGGCATCCTAAACCATGAACAATTCCTTGAAGCACCACACATGACCTATTGAGGGTATCATTGACCTATAATAAAGGATGTTGTTTCCCTCAAAAGGTTTTTAATATTAAGTATTGGTATCAAGACCTCGATATGGTTGACGGTTGAAACCCAAGACTTAGTCAAAGTACAAATATTATAGGTATCCAGGGACAAACATGATGCTTCAAAACCCCACACTGCACATCTTAAACTTTTAGGTAGATAATATGGGTTCAAGTGTCATGACTGACACCTAAAACCACCATAGATGACCCCTCAACAAGATATCTGGCCTTCAAGTTGGTATATGGATATCGTTAGAATATTTTGAGAACTAGGTGTGGGTCTTGGGTACTTGGAGATGATTGAGAGAGGAAAACCAATCCTTAGGTCCTAAATGAATCTTGTATGAATCTAGAGATAATAACAACTTTTTGAATCATGACAAAGGAACTTTCCATGGTATCCTTGTTATTTATATGGGGATAGTCATCATTATGAGGCTTCCAACTATTAAGTATGAGGTTATAGACCTTGGATATGGTCATGGGAACAAACTTCAAAATTAGGCCCTCAAGGAAGATTATAGTATTATTGGGCCAACAATGATACCTTGAATAACCACAAATGACCAGTCAATCATTCTATGCATCTAACTAGGAATATAGGCACCGTTAGCATTTTTTAGCACTAGGTATGGTTATCGAGGCCTTGAACATGGTTAGGGGTGGAAACATGAACCTTAAGCCTTAATAGAATCTTCTATCCATCTAGGTCCAAGAAGGATTCCTTGATAAACCAGACATGGCTATCGTTTCCCTATGATTGGGGATGTCGGTGCCACTAGGTGGTTTTGAGAAATACATATGTGTCCCAAGTCCATATAAATGATATATGGAAGAAGGCTATGCCTTGGTTCCTAAAGAAAGGTTAGAGACATCCAAATCCATGAACATTTTCTTGGATAACCAGGCATGACCTCTAGAGGGTATCCTTGGTCTTTAAGAAAGGACAATAGTGCTCTTGCAAGTGTTTGAAAATTATCTATGTATCTCAAGGAATTGACATGGTCAAGGGGGGAATTTAATCCTTATTTGAAGTATAAAGTATTTAGGCATACAGAGACATGCACAACATCTCAAACAACCACACCAAACCTCTCAAACGTTTAGGAATATTCTAGGGCTCAACGATCATGAATGACACCTAAAAAACCCGTATATGATCTATCGCCAAGAGATTTCACCTTCAAGTGGGGATATGGGAATTGCTAGCAGATTTTGGGAACTAGGTATGGGTATTGGGTACTTCAACATGATTGAGAGAGGAAACCCAAGCATTCATTCCTAAAGGAAGATTATATGAATACAGGGCCAAAAACGACATGTTGAAGAACCAAAAAGGACCTTTCCAGGGTATTCTTAGTGTTGGATAGGGATAGTTAGCATTATGTGGTTTTGAACATTAAGTATGGGGCTATGGACCCTAGGAATGGTTAGGTGAAAAAACCCAAGAGATAATCCATAAAGGAAGATTATAGGATTATGGGGCTAATAATGACACCTTAAACAACCTCAAATGACCTCCCGAGGGAATCCTTTTCCTCTAACTATGTATATAGGTAACATTTACATTTTTTAGCACTAGGTATGGGATTAGAGCCTTGAACATGGTGAGAGGAGGAAATTTTAACCTTAGGAAGTAACAAAATCTTCTAGCCATCCATGGCCAATAAAGGATGCCCTAAATAACCACACATGGCCTCCTAAGGGTATCATTGGCCTATGATTTGGGATGTTAGTGCCACTAAGTGGTTTTCAGCAGTAGGTATGTGTCGCAAGGACCTATAAATTATCTAGGGAATAAGTCCATGTATTATGTCCTAAATATATATTAGAAACATCCAAGGCTATGAACATTTCTTCAAAGAAAAACACATGACCTCTAGAGGCTATCCTTGGCGTCCCAGAAAATATGCTAGTGTCCTCACAAGGTTTTGAGAATTATCTATGGATATCAAGGACCTAACATGGTTGATGGGGGTAATCTAAGAATTAGTTGAAGTACAAATATCATAGGAATATAAGGACAAAAGCAATGTCTCAAACAACCATACCCAACCTCTCAATATTTTAGTTAGCTTATTGGGATCAAGGGTCATGCATGACACCTCAAAAAACCATAGATTACCTTTTGAGGGGATATTTCACATTCAAGTGGGGATATGTGCAACATATCCACTATAATATCTAGTTTAATTCATGTATAATGTTGATATAAATGTGGCTATGGCCAAGTGATGTAATATGAAATTATTTTTTCTATCTTTAAATAAATAAAATGTGATACCAAGTTCTGAGAATATGGAAAGATATGATGGCTATGTTTTCCACAAGAGAAGATAGTTTCTAAGAGGTGTCCAAGGGGGAAAAAAGTTATTGATATTAATTTGACCCATATTTTATAAATTTTATTATCATTGGAGATAACCTCTAATTCTATGTTGAGTGTATGAGATCCCATACATAAAACTCATGTAGGAGGGTGGGTGTGAGAGTCACACCCCATAGTTATTGGAGAGAATGGGTTTGACGTACAATCAACATTGGGTTAAGTGAGAAGTCAACTATATATGTAAAACAAAGGAAATTTTTATGGGAAGTTACATGATTTTTTGTACACATTGAATTTTACATAAACAATAAGAAGAGAGTAGAGAAAAGAGCATTGAAGATAGAGAAAGAAGGATGGCCAAATTCTGGATCATGCTGTAGCATTTTGGACTTCTTTGGAGTTGTATATTGAAGAGCCAGGTTGTTAGGCTTGAAGAGTGAACTCTTGTGTGAGTTGCACTCTAAAAATAAGTGTTTACTATTTTTGTTGGTAGTTTTATTGGCAATGAGTTCCCTTCAGTTTCTAGTAGAAAGATTCCTAGTTACCTATACTAGAGAGACCCTGTTAAATGAATGCTAGGCTTGATGTACTGAGAGTAGTGAAGGGGTACATTTCTTGGGTTGGGAAGGTCAAGAGGAAGAGATTTGTAGGAAATTAGGGATATTTTTAGGAAAATACCAATGGGTTGTGGTATATCGAGCCATGAGTGGACTATGAGAGACCCTTTTATTATGGACTCCTAGCCCCAACTCGAGTGTTATTTGTTGTTGGGATTTGGAACAACGATTCTATGGTTAGGTGGAACATATTTCCCAAGTAGTCGGTTGCCCAATTGTTTTAAAAGATAAATGTTTATCTATTTCTTGAGTTATTTATGAGTTTAACTGTTGTGCATTTTACTCTATGCATGAGAATGAATTATTTATTGTTATGGTGAATTTATTAGTTTCATTTACTTGTTTGACTATTATGGACAATTTCATGAGCTTGAATTTCATGTTGTTCATAATTCTATGCTTAATTGCATGTGATAATTTGTTTTAGTAAGTAACAATAACTTATTCCAACACAATGCTCAAATCGTCCCATGTGCTGTAAATAATTATCGTGCGCAGTATAAGCGTGTTGTGTGTGCATTGAGAATAGTTGTCATGCACATGACAAAGGATTTTGTCTATGTGGTTTAACTCAGTGAGGACACAACCTAAATGTTTTTTTGGAATGTTGTAGATGCATTTATTTATATGGCATCAGAAAATAGTTAAGTTTTTGTATAATCCATAGTTGATAAGCTACAAGAATTTAGTTAGAAGAATAGTTTCATATTTACGTGTATTTTCCACAATTAATGTTCTTCGATTAAGATGGGGGATGTTACATAATGGTATTAACGATTTTTGGTTCAACACTAGACTTTTATGGGTCAAAGATGAACATGAAGTTGGTAAATTTATCATCTCAACATGGAGTTGTGCCAAATTTGGGGAGAACGAAAAAAATATGAGTGAAGTTCCCAGGTTTCTAAGAGAAAATCAAGTTAGAATTGCACTCAGAATGGTTACTACTAAGGGGTCATTTAGAATTCCAGGTGACTAAATTTGTATTATACAAGCAAGTTAGGAATTTTAATGATGCTTGCAATTGTACGCAGTGTGCACACCAAATGTTGGCACTATGCAATGGAGAATTGTTGGTGCGTGGCATAAAAATAATTGTGTGCACGTTATAAAAGTTTACATGCACTAGATATTGGTGCATTGTATAAAAATTTGTGAACCCTAAATATTGGTGCACGGTATAAAAAATTGTGTGCACTAAATATTGGTACATGGTATAAAAATCATGTGCATTGGATATTGGTGCGTGGTGCACACTGAATATTGGTGTGTGGTATAAAACGTTATGTGCATGGGATGTTGGTGCATGGTATAAAACATTTCATGCATTGGATATTGGTGTGTGGTATATAAATTCACGCGCACTGAATATTTTTGTATGGTGCACACTAAATATTGGTGCACGATACAAAACTTTGCACACATAGGATGTCGATTTGTGGCATAAAAATTCGCGTGCATAGGATATTGGTGTTGGGATGCATAAAATCACCTTTTATTGCTTGATCATACACCATTTATCACCTCCTTACTTTATCCTTCCATAAAACCATTAATTTCCATCACTTTCATAATACATATGGTTTATATTTCCCTTTTCTAAATTATTTATTTTCAGGTATTTTTAAGAGAATTTGTGATTAAATACTAGAAAATTAACATATTTTTATTATATCTCAAATTTGGATGAGTTTTATGATGACTACATGCATATTTGAAGATTTTTACAAAGTCAAAAATCACCACCTAACTTCAAATTCGAATTTCATCTTCAAGTTTTGATTTGGAGATAATCATTCAAGCTAACTTCAAGGAGAAGATCATGGATAGAATATCTTATCCAAGATATTTATGGAGGATTTGAAGGGAGAGGTTGAGAGAAAAGTGGATATGTAATTATGAGTTTGTTATCTTCATTCATGTATAAATAAGAGTGTTATCTCCTCATTTTGGAGGAGGCCTCTCTTTAGAATAGAGACTAGAAGAATACAGTGATTGAGATTTGATTCATAGTCTTGTAGTTTTGAGATAGTGATTTTCATTATTTGTCATGTATTGGATTGTTTTAATGCACGATTTTACTTTCTCATAGTGGTTTGTCATTTACCTTTTTGTCATGTGTTGTTGTAGATGCTTTTTTAAATGCTTTCATTGGATTTAATTCACGTACTTTCATGTTTTCATAGATTACTTCTAGATTTCATGCTTTCATAGTTAGATTCAATTTCATTTGCATGTTCTATTTAGCATTAGGTTAGTTTCCTTTCATGCAATTTTACACGCTTTCGTAATTAGATCTCATTTCAGTCATGAGTGATTTCCTTTTGAATGCTAGATTAGGCTAGTTCACTTTAGCAATGTATTTCATGTTCTTACACCTCGTAAGTTTACAAACCTCCCAGATTGATAATTTAATGTTGAATTTACAAGCATTAATTTTACTCGATAATTTTGGTGCCATAGTCGGGGAGGTGTTAAAAGGGTTATAGTTTAGGAATTTTTTCTAGTTGTTTGAAATTTGTTTTGTGAATAGTTTGGGGGAGGACAGTGATGTAAGACGAAAGGTAAGAACCTGCACTTCCACTTTAGTGGGTCCATATCCAAAGACAAGCATGTTTTATTTTGAAAATTAGTTTGATTTTGTAATTATTTTTCTTGCAAGTTTGTTTTTAGTATGCTTTTGCATTTTACATTTTTGTAGTGTAGAGTTTGGATTGCGAATTAGTTTTTCTTTTGTATTAGTTTACTTTGATTTTGTAGGTTTGTTCATTTTTAGTTTTGTATCGATTTTAGTTTTGTACTAGTTTGTTTCTATTTTTTCACTGATTCTGTACCAATTTGCACCCATTGCACTTGATTTTTAAGTTGATTTATTTTTGTTTCTGAAGTGTGTTATTTATATTTTTGCAAGAGTGTGTTTTCTACAAATAGTTTAATTCATTTAGTTTTTAGCTTCAGATTTCAATTCGTTTTGGTGCTGTAAGAGACTCTTTTCTATTAAATCTATATGGAGAGACAAGAACAAGAACATGATGGATATAACAATGAACATAAGTTTGGGATGACTTGACCAAATCCTAGCAATAGCCAGGATCTCTTCCTCTCAGGAAGAGTTCATTTTGACCGCAGTGAAAGAAGAACCTATAGTCCATGAGATACCCATATCTCATGAAAAGAAATCAGTTGAGCTTGAGATTGAAGAGGATGATGAAGAGGAGATGATTGATTTGTATGAGGAAAGAAATAAAGCCTACAAAAGCTACATCGAACAATGGTTTCAATCAATTATCAAGTCAGTACAATGTTTTCTTCCTTATTTCAATGAATCGCATTTACCACAATTGTTTTCTTACATTTTTGTACATTTCAAAGTGAAAATTTCAAAACCACATGTGAATATATTTTTACTCATGCTACGTAGTGTTGGTCACTATAATTGCTTATTTAACTAAACAATCAAGTGCTACATAAATTGTCAACCCAGGGAAGTCTGTTTATTTCAAAGGTAATCACGCACTATATATGCTCAATCTCAAAAGAAACCTAGAGTTGTAGTAAAAACATATTAATCACACTTTGCCTTGAACAAACTGAAGTTCTAACTTGAATTACAGGAAAACAACTTACCTATTGCAGAGCTCAAAGTTTAAAGAAATGATTAATTGAAGAATCATGGATTACATTAAAATAAAAACAAGATACTGCAACAGGAAAGACCAACTATTCTGTAACCAGAGAACATGACCCTATTCCCAAAGCAGGAATCTTCAGCACCTGTTTCCGATCATCACACTTCATGAACTCATTGCTTAACTGAAATAATTTACACACACTGAAGGCTAACTATCTCTTAACAGAGAATAGGATTGCTAACTAGAATGATTAATGGTTACCCAAGCATGAATCACATGAAAACAATGTAACAATCGGTAAAGCAGAGTTTCAGCAAGACAGAGTTCAATAAAGTAGTGTTTCAACAAAACAGAGTTTAATCAAGGCATGAACAGAAATAACACTAACACACTACAAAGCTAACGGGTGAATCTTGTGAAGAAGGTGGGCCCTCCCTTCTCACAAGATTCCCCTGAAACGAAAGAAACTAGAGGAAAATGCTCAGAACAATCCTTTATTCATCTGTCAACTGTGTTACATTACAATCTGAAGTGAAACACGTCCCTCTCTGTGAAATCCTTTCTTAGAAAAAAGAAGATCCTCTCTAATGATGATTTACTCTATTTAAAGAGGAGAATCCCTTCGATACAATTTGATCAACAAATTACAGGTGTATATCTGAGTCCTATTCTTAGTCGGATCAACTTTCTAAACTAGAATAGGATACCCTAGTCTCCTGCAACAGAATGCTATTACAAGTGCTAAGTGAGGTGTTCCTGTGGCGGTTAGAGTAACATATTCGTTATTTGTCTTCTTGTTACTATTGTTGTATGTTGTTTCAGCATCGCAAATCGTGGGCTATTTCATCCATGGGATTTGTGTTCTGCCTGTTTCAGCAACTTGGTCTCAGGCAACAGCGATGGTTAATGCTAGCTCAAGGTGTGGTTGTTGTGGTCAATGTAATAGTTTGTGTTGTTGTTTCAGCATCGTAGACCACGGAGGGTGTAACAACTTCTTCTGGTGAGTTGTTGTTTCAGCATCATTGACCACGAACTGTGTAACATCTTCTTCTATGTGAGTTTCAGCATCGTTGACCACGGACTGTGTAACAACTTCTTCTGTGTGAGGTTTTTGCCATGGGGTTTGCGTTCTTTAACTCTTTCAACAACGAGCCTCAATGTTAATCTGCAGTTCGAACTGTTTCAGCACTTATACATTTCTGATCAATGATTAAGTACGAGAGTAATGTAAAATTATATGCAAAACAGATTAAACATATAGTAAAGAGAAGATACATTGTATACCTTTAGAAAGATAGGGTAAGGTGATAACGTGAGTTTAAATGTGAGTGAAACAAGGGTGTAAAGGTAGAAAAAAGTGTGAGTAAACAGGTACATTGTGTGGTCGTAACATCCCCCCAACTTAAGATGTTACATGTCCTCAGGCAACTTCACTCTGAATCAGAATCTGAATACTGACTCTGAGCATGCAAGTTACTCAAATAGTAGCTGTGGAAGGTGATGTCTGTTAGAGCTCTGAACCCTTGAACGTGTTGTAACCGTTGCCAAGCTGTTGCTTCTGTCTTTTTGGGCAACTTATAATGAATTTGATATTTCTCTGCTAGCATCCAAAGGATAGGAAAATGAAACTGATACCCTATCCAACATTCAGCACATTGTTGAACACACTTGATGTAGCTAGGCACCCTGGAGATTGCTATCTCAAGATTAGTGGGGCTAAAAGGATTATGTTTCTGCCTTTTCTCAGTAGATTGCTACCAAAACATGTTATTTGCCTGTATGGAAGCAATCTTTGTGGATTTAATGAAATGTTGACACTCATGAAACACTGATGCCTGTAATTGTTGAATGTGTTGAGTCATCCCTGGTTTCTTTAAAAACTGATAATATTCTGTAACAAAGGTGGCAACATTTTGTGGTTCTGGCCTTATCCAGAGAAGGCGGTTATCCTCATTATGCTTGGTAGCTAGGAATTCATCCTGCCAGATAATCTGATTGTTGAGGAAAGAGGTAAGTGCCCGAATCTGAATGTCACCGATAAGAGGGTTGAGTTTAAGCTGTCGGTTCTCGGGGATGGCCTCATTATGAAACTATGCCTCACAGAGGAGGTGCTGATCCATAGCAGAGGCTTCTGCAAATATTTTAATAGAATCTGCTGGATTTAATATTGCATGGGGTCTGCCTTCTTTGACTGATTTGATTTGAAACCATGTAAGTCATTCCATGAGGAACAGAGAGTAATTGCAGGATGGTTTCCTTGCAGCCAATAGCTTTTGTGCCAGGTCAAATATCATGAGAAATCTGCCTTTTAGCTCTTTATTTTGTTTCTTAAGGGCACTAGATTCCTGGCGTGTTTTCTCCAAAGCTTCCCAATTTGAGTAGATATGATTTATCTAGATTTGTCTGTGTTCTTGCAGGCTTTTGGCCTATGTAACAACAAACTCTTTTTTCCATTTCTGTATTATTGCCTACTCATCCCATGGCTGAGTTTGTGTTTTAGCGTTGCAAGTAGTAGGATGAGGTGGGGTCTGAGTGGCTTGTTCCACAAAGGTGTGGGTATTGATCTGGTTGGGAGGGGTAGGATCATCGATAGGAAATGTTGGTACAGATTTATTAACAAAAATAGGGGTTTCAGATGTAACATTTGTTGCAGGCCAGGGCTCAGTCTTAATTTTGGAAGGTCCTTTTGGTTCTTGTGTAACAACAGGGTGTTCTTCTTTGACTGCAAAAGTCGAAGGTGCAGGGGGAGCTCCTGGCATTGGAATTTGAATTACTTTGTAGCCTTATTGATAGTAGATTTCCCCACATTGATTGCACATATATTCTTTACATAGACTCTCTGTTGTAGTCCCCTCTGACATGGTTTCTATGCGAGCTAGGGTGTACAAGTTAAGTTCCTTCTCATATGCTTCCTTTGCCATGGCTAGCTCTTGCTTGTAGGTTTCCAGTTCAGACCTTAGGAACTCATTTTCTTGTAAGACATAGGCCATTCTTGGCTCTGGTTGAGGAGTGACTACTTCTTGTGTAGCAATCACAGCCTCACTAGCTGGTTCTTGTGGAGCAGCTACAGGATCGATAGCTGATTCTTGTGTTTCAACTTCTTGATGTAAAGAAAGTAATGTTTTAGTTCCCTAGGCATCTGATTCTTGTGTCTCAATGACAATATCAGCAGTTGGTTCTTGTGTTTCAGCTATAGCTGGTTCTTGTGTGACAGCTATAACTGGTTCTTGTGTTTCAGCCACTGAATGAGTAACTGGTTCTTGTGTTTCAGCTACTAAATGGGTAGCTGGCTCTTGTGTTTCAGCTACTGAATGAGTAGTTGTTTCTTGTGTTTCAGCTACTGGGTTTGAAACAGATGATGTCGCAACATACTGGGCGTCTAGTTCTTGTGTTTCAGTGCCCATGGGTGGAATAGGCAAAGATTCTGACATTTTGGAGGTTAGAGGTGTACAGGGTATTAGTTGGATGGGTTGGGGGTCTAGGGAAGTGGCTGGCCTTGTTGAGGCCCTTGTTCATTTTCTTTGTAAAAAGGGCGGAAATAAAGGAATTTGCTTTCGTTTACATGGGGGTTTCTCCTCAATGATGGGATAGGGAGAATTGTTTGGTTCAGAATCATCGCTAAGAATATGAAGGGTAGGAGTGGAAGATTCTGGTAAAATGTGGGGTGGGCTTGGGGGGTTACTTGGATTGATTGGGTTTGTAGGTGGACTGTTAGGTATTTCTGGGGAGTCTGGAGGGTTTTGTGGTTGCTGTTCCTGAAGATTTTCGGGAATTTCAGCAGCTCCTTGGGGATCTATGGGTGGGTTGTTTAGTGGAGGATTTTGTTGGGAAAAACCCTTTTGGATGATAAGTTGAACGAGACGGTGATGGGTGAGTGAAAGGGTGGGATCTTTAGTCTTTTTACAGTAGTGCGACATATTTTTAAGACAACCGAGCAAATAATAAGGAATGTTCACCAATCTATCATGTCGTAAATGAGGCAACAGGACAAAATCATGCTGGTAGACTACCTGGTATCGGCCTTCGCAGGTAAGGTAGTGTTTGACAAATTTTGCAACTTTCGACCATGGAGGCGACAACAAGCTGAGTCAGACACCCCGACCTTTAGGTTCAATTTGTTCCCCTGGCAAGAGGAAATCCTACTGGGCATTCAGGATGATATGTTTGTGGCTGAACATGCGAATGCCATTGGAAGGGAGACCCGAAACCTGTGCTATATCCTCTTCTGTAACTGAAATTTGAATCCCTTGGACAATGGAATGGTCTTCCTGGAGATTTTGAGCAAATTGGAGAACCTTTTGTTGATCAAATCCCTGGATCCTCTGAAAATAACTGAGCCATCCTGCCTGCAGAAAAATTTGATAGGCTTCTGGATAGTGTTCTAATAGGGTTGTCGTGGTGGGTTCATACCGTATAACAGAGCCTCCCATAGCTAACAACTCAGTAAAATGCTCCGTCAAAGAGTCGAGTAACAACTTCTGTGCAGAGTGAGTTTTTTGAGTGAAGGCTTGCAAATGGTGGTGAAACAAATGAAAGGATGGTAAATAGGAATGGTAGTGGTTAATTCATGTGAAAAAGTTTGATATTTCCTCCCCCCCCTTTAAGTGCGGCTCATAATGATTTTACATGAGTGGTAATGATGCGTTGGAATCTTCTCATTAACTATAGCTTAATTGTATTTACATAAAATTTACATACCTCGCCTTTACCTTTTGATTCGTACTTCAAACAAAATATAATGCCTATCCATAATAGTTCTGCAGTGGCCGTGGCAGAGACTTTTGATTTGTTAGATGAATTGTATCAAGGAGTTTTTGACTGGAAGGACAAAATGTAGTATGAGAGCGCAAAAGCTTATTGATAGAAAATGTTGAAAAGTTGGTGTTTCAGCCATACGAAGAACAGAGAAATGTTTATTGAAGAGTGATGTTGCAGAATACTACTGAGGAAGTGGTGTTTCAGCCATAGAAAGAAGGGAGAAACAATTGTTGAACGGTGTTGTTTCGTCACTGGGAAAATATGAAGAATTGTTGAACAATAGTGTTTTAGCAATGGAAAATGTGAAGAGTTGCGGAACGATGGTGTTTCGGCAATGGGAGAATGGTGAAAGGTTGCTGATAGTGGTGTTTTAGCAATGGGGAAGATGGTGAAAGGTTGTTGAACAGTGGTGTTTCAGCGATGGGGGGAAGGGGTGTGAAAGATTGTTGAACAGTGGTGTTTCAGCAATGGGGAGAATCAAAAAGTTGTTGAACAATGGTGTTTCAGCAATGAAGAAAGAGCAATGAGTTGTTGAACAGTGGTGTTTCAGCAATGAGAAAGCTTGCCTCTTCTTGAAGTAGGATCGTCCTTTATTAGTAGGCCTGTGCTTTGATCGGGAATCTGCAAAAATTTATTGTAACATGGTATTTCTTGACAGAGATTATTAGTAAACGAAATCTAATCTAATACTAAAGAGATTAAATTAAATAGAATTAATTTCAATGAGGGGTAGGAGCCCCCTCTAAAAAGAGGTAATGAGAGTCTGCCACGCATGTGGCCTTAAAATCTTCTTTAGAAATAGGGCGCTGGTACAGACGGAGTCGATGACGATTTACAAGTAACGGTGTTTTAGAGTCATCGATTGTGAGGAGCCTTACTGTTCCATTGGGGAAAACAGTGTCTACTTCGTAAGGTCCAAGCCATCATGTACGTAGTTTCCCTTGAAATTCTTTGAACCGAGAGTCATACAGTAGGGCCCAATTACCTTTTTGGAACTACTTATGCTTGATAGTTTTGTCATGCCATTTTGATCTTTTTTGTTGAATCATAGTTGTCTGATGAATGGCATCTAGTCTTTTTTCATCCAATTCATTAAGCTACTGCAACCTGGCTGTCTGTGCATTGGTCAAATCAAGGTTGACAGCTAAAGCAGTCCTTAAGGTTTTGATTTCAAATTCCATAGGAAAGACAACACTCTTTCCATAGACTAATTCATAGGGAGAGAATCCTGGAGTATTTCTCCAGGTAGTTCTGTAGGCCCATAATGCTTTAGGGAGCTTGTGAGACCAGTCCTTTCTGTTTTTCTTCACTGTTTTTGTGAGAATGGCTTCTATTACTTTATTTGTGCTTTCGACTTGTCCATTGGCTTAGGGGTGGTATGCTGTAGTCATTCTATGTTGAATAAGATATTTTTGAAGGGTGGATTTAAAACCATGAGAAGTGAAAGGAGGTCCTCCATCTGTAACTAATTCTCTTGGAACTCCAAATCTGACGAAGATGTCTTCAAATAATAAATCTATAATTGCTTCTTCGGTCACTTTATGGAGTGCTTTAGCTTCCACCCATTTGGTCATATAATCTGTACAGACCACTATGTAAACTTTTTGATTGGATGGGGGGTTGATGGGTCCTACAAAGTCTAGGGCCCATCTTTCAAATGGTTCAAGTACTATCTGGGGGTTTAATGGAATTTCATCTCTATGATTAGGTTGGCCCACTCTTTGGCAACTATCACAGGCCCGAACATATTTCTTTGCGTCTTTGAAAAGTGAGGGCCAATAGTACCCCATCCTGAGAATTTTATGTGCTTTTCTCTTATCAGCAAAATGCCCTCCACAAGGGCCATCATGTCAAGCTTTTAGTAGAATATAAACCTCATCTTCGCTAATGCACCTTCGGATTTCTTGATCAGGTCCTGTGTGGAAAGGACACCCACTTATACAGCTATACCTAGCACTTTGTTGAATGATTCTTCTTTTCTCTCGATGGGATAGGTGTGGTGGTAACTTCCTTGCAACCAAATAATTAGCGATGGCTACATACCAAGGTGAGTGAGAAGAAACTACAAATAGATATTCATCAGGAAAGGAATCATCTACTGTGGTATCATCATCAGGTTTTAACCGAGAAAGGAAATCAACAACTACATTTTCTTTTCCCGGTCTATCTACAATTGTAATATCAAATTCTTGCAATAATAGTAACCATCTGGTGACTCGAGCATTTGTGATAGGTTTGTTCATTAAATATTTGATAGTTGAGTGATCAGTATGGACAAGAGTAGAGTAGCTAGTAATGTAATGTCTAAATTTATTAATAGCATAGATAACTGCTAAGAATTCCTTTTCGGTGACTGTATAATTGAGTTCAGCAAGAGTCATATTCTTGCTAATGAAATAAATAGCATAAGGGAGATGATTTTATTCTTATCCCAAGATAGATCCTATTGCAGTATCTGAAGCATCCAAGGATATATGAAAGGGAAGTGTCCAATCAGGTCCTCTAAGAATAGGAGTTGTAGATAACTGATGTTTAAGTGTGTTAAATGCTTCCTGGCAAGAATTAGTCCATTTGAATTCAACATTTTTCATCAGTAACACAAACAGGGGAGAAGATATTTTGGAAAAGTTTTTGATAAATCTTTTGTAGTATCCAGCATGTCCTAGAAAACTTCTTACCTCTGTTTGGGTTTTGGGAGTAGGAAGGTCTTTAATGACTTGTATCTTGGATGGATCCACCTGAATTCCTTGAGATGAGATAAAATGTTCAAGAACTATTCCTTCACTCATCATCATATGACATTTTTCTGTACTTAGGGAGAGTTGGGATTGTATGCATTGTTTAATCACTATCTCAAGGTTTTTTAGTGCTTCCTGAAAAGAAACACCATAAGGAGTAAAGTCATCCATAAAAATTTCCATGGAGTCATTAAGCATATCAAAAAAGATTCCTATAACTGCTCTTTGGAAGGTTGCTGGTGCATTACATAGTCCAAATGGGAGAACTCTATAAGAAAAGGTTCCCCAAGGGCTAGTAAAAGTGGTTTTATCTTGATCTTGGGGTGCAATTTTGATCTGGTTATACCCACTGAAACCATCTAAAAATGAGAAAAATTTCTTCCTTGACAAACTGTCTAACACCTGATCAATGAATGGTAATGGAAAGTGATCTTTTTTAGTAGCTTTATTTAAGTCTCTATAATCCACACATACTCTCCATTTCCTGTTTTTCTTAGGAAACATTACCAATGGGTAAACCCATTCACTGTCTGATATAGGATATATAAACCCTGCATTGAGCAATTTTTGAAGTTCTTCTTTAAGGATTTCTCTTAAATTAGGGTTCATTCGTCGTTGAGATTGGCAGATCGGTCGACAATCTTCCTTAATATATATTCGATGAGTACATAATTCGGGAGAGATTCCTTTCATATCTGTGTAGTCACATGCGAATGCTTCTTTATTTTCCAGAAGTAACTTCATTAATTGTTGTGTTTCAACATCTGTCAGGTTAGGGTTTATGTTTAGTGTTTTATCAGGTTTAATTTCTATTGGTATGCTTTTAGAAAAGATGGTGGCAGATGTTTGAGGTGGGTTTTCAGAGTTAAGGTTTTCTTGATTATCTGACTCCAACAGTGCAGCTAGTTGGTTATGAGTTTCTGGAGTCACAAAGGAGGGTTCACAAATAAAATTATTAATTACTTCATCCTCAGTGGCATATTTAAGGCTTAAAGCTTGTCCAATAGTCAAGATTGGTTGAGTAAGTTGATCATCAAAGTCTACCCATACCGAATTATCATTATTAATCAAGGGTGTAGCATGAGGGTAGAGGGTAAACTATTTAGTTTCGTAACTGTTGAAAATTGTCATTGAACCTGATCTACAGCTGATAAAAGCATCTGCTATGGCTAGCCAAGGCCTGCCGAAAATTAGAGGGTGGTCGCCCAACTTTGTTTTAGGTTATAGTACCAGAAAGTCAACTGTATAATTCCAGGATTCCACTGAGATAATTAGGTCTTCAATGACTCCCTCTATTTTAATTGTGGGCCAGTCAGCTAATTCTAGGATAGTTGGGGTATCTCTGGTTTCATTTTGCAATTGTAACAGTTGTGAGGTTTCCAGAGTCATAATATTGATAGTAGCACCTAAGTCTACCAGGACTTGAGGGATTATCATTTTTTCAATTTGTACTGAGACGGTAGGGTGGTTGGGATCACCATATTTAACTGGGGGGGCTTTACCTGACATTAGTGCAAACAAGTCACCCATAACATGGACTGTGAGGGGATCCTTAATTTTCCTACCAGGCTTCTTAACACAAATATCTCGCATCGTCCTGGCATAGATTGGTACATATCGAAGTGCTTGTAGTAGAGAAATTTTGACATAAAGATTTTGTAATTCTCCTAGAAGATTGAAAGTCGGTGGGTCAGGCGTTTTAGTCAAAGCTAAACGCTCAGGAAATGGTGGTTTTGCTATTTTAGCAGCATTGTTAGAGGATGATTGTACCTCTTCAGGTACATCATGCTCTTTTGTTTCCTCTTTATCAGAAGAGGTAACATCAGTTATGATAGGTTCTACTGTTCTCCCAGATCGTAAATGAATATCGTTTCATTGCGCAGGGAGAAGAGAAAATGTAGGCTGGTTATGAATATCAATGCACTGCACAACTTTATTATTGGGGTTAGGGTTAGGTTGTACAGGTAGCTGGGGTCTCATCATTTGATTGTTTGGTGGAGTACCTGATGGTAATGAGAGTGGTTACAAAAATTGTGATTGAGGTAATTGATTTGGGAAGGGGGGTTGTTGTCCTCTCCAATTTGGGTTCCATTGGTTTTGATACAGATGTTGTTGTTGTGGAGGCCAAGG
Source organism: Picea engelmannii (assembly GCA_009831015.1). Classification (NCBI taxonomy): domain Eukaryota; kingdom Viridiplantae; phylum Streptophyta; class Pinopsida; order Pinales; family Pinaceae; genus Picea; species Picea engelmannii. The sequence continues at coordinate 761,771 of ML777877.1, forward strand.
AGTCCACATTGACGGATCAACAAAGCGTGGGTTAGTTTGTTGCATGGGTGGGTAATTCATTTGATTTAGATATTGCATTTGATTATAGGGAGGGTAACTCATTTGATTTAAAGAAGGATAGTTATTCCAACGATTAGAAGATGTAAATGGCATGTTAGGATTCATACCTTGTCCCCGCGATTCCCATTGTCTTCTCTGTGTCAGCAGATAGACAACTTCAGCTTCTTCATCAGTTGGTTGTAATGCTACCTTGATTCCTAGTGGAGAAGGACATTGTTGAGTCTCATGATCTTTATCACAGATGGTGCAGATTGGCTTTTTGTCCAATGGACATTCCCTTCGTGGGTGCTTGTCTTTGCATTTAGAACAAAAGATGGACAGAGCTGCTTCTGCTTCTGCTTGCTTCTTTTGAATCTGCAGGGTGTCAATTTGTGAGGCAAAAGAGCTTAACATTTCATTCTTAAAACCTTCAAGTAAATTACCTATTTTGGCTCTTGTTGCTCCCCTACTGGCTGATTTTTGGACTCTTGAAAATGTGGTGTCCCTGCTATTTGATCTATTTCTTGAAGCTCCTCTTGAACATATTTTACATAGGTTAACAATTTCATCATATGATTCCTTAGATATGTCCCCTTTTCCAAGCATATTCA
>ML777877.1:762579-783645 GCA_009831015.1 Picea engelmannii
CCATGAAAGTTAGGTAGTGCTGAGAGTGGAATGTTCTTCATGGGGGCTACCCCTCTAGGAAGATCACCAATAGGAAATCCTAATGTGGAGAAAGAGTTTTCATCATTTACCTCTCCTTCAGGACCTGCCTATTCTTCATGATGTGATTCTTCATTGTACTCGTCCATGTTTTCTTCTGTCTGCTCCCCTGCTGTGCTTGCTCTGTCCTCAATGTTTCCTGCTGGTTTCTTGACTATCTTAGGACTCCAAACTTCTTTCCCCGTTTCAAGGTTGGCATGAAATGAAGGCTGGGATTTTTGTTTCCGAAGGTTTGGTCATTGAGCACCAGATTCAGACTTTGATATAATCTCGTCAATATAAGTCTTTCTTCCTCCTCTTCCTCTGCCCCTGCCACATGTAGGGTCAGTGTCTTTGGGGTCTCCACGTCCTCTCATGCAATCTTTGTATCTAAAAAATCATAAGTGCTTTTGAAATCTATAATTACCTTCCCTGGCAACAACGCCAAAATGTTGGTCACTATAATTTCTTATTTAACTAAACAATCAAGTGCTACATAAATTTTCAACCCAGGGAAGTCTATTTATTTCAAAGGTAATCACGCACTATATATGCTCAATCTCAAAAGCAACCTAGAGTTGTAGTAAAAACATATTAATAACACTTTTCCTTGAACAAACTGAAGTTCCAACTTCAATTACAGGAAAGCAACTTACCTATTGCAGAGCTCAAAGTTTAAAGAAATGATTAATTGAAGAATCCTAGATTACATTAAAATAACAACAAGATACTGCAACAAGAAAGACCAACTATTTTGTAACTAGAGAACATGACCCTATTCCCAAAGCAGGAATCTTCAGCACCTATTTTCAATCATCACACTTCATGAACTCATTGCTTAACTAAAATAATTGACACACGCTGAAGGCTAACTGTCTCTTAACAGAGAACAGGACCCTATTCCCGAAGAAATAATCTTCAACACCTATTTCTGATTAGCACACTTTCATGAACTCGTTAAAATAATTGGCATACACTGAAGGCTAACTATTTCTAACAGAGAACATGACCCTATTCCCGAAGCAGGAACCTTCAACACCTATCCCTGATTATCAAGATTTCATAAATTCACCAAGCAGGATTGCTAACTAGAATGATTAATTGTTACCCAAGCATGAATAACATGAAAACAATGTAACAATCGGTAAAGCAGAGTTTCAGCAAGACAGAGTTCAATAAAGTAGTGTTTCAACAAAACAGAGTTTAATCAAGGCATGAACAGAAATAACACTAACACACTACAAAGCTAATGGGTGAATCTTGTGAAGAAGGTGGGCCCTCCATTCTCACAAGATTCCCCTGAAATGAAAGAAACTAGAGGAAAATGCTCAAAAAAATCATTTATTCATCTGTCAACTGTGTTACATTACAATCTGAAGTGAAACACGTCCCTCTCTGTGAAATCCTTTCTCAGAAAAAAGAAGATCCTCTTTAATGATGATTTCCTCTTATTTAAAGAGGAGAATCCCTTTGATACACTTTGATCAACAAATTACATGTGTATATCTGAGTCCTATTTTTAGTTGGATCGAGTTTCTAAACTAGAATAGGATACCCTAGTCTCTCGCAACAAAATGCTATTACAAGTGCTAAGTGAGGTGTTCATGTGGCGGCTAGAGTAACGAATTCTTTATTTGTCTTCTTTTTACTGCTATTGTATGTTGTTTCAGCATCGCAAATCGCGGGTTGTTTCAGCCATGGGATTTGCGTTCTTCTTGTTTCAGTAACTTGGTCTCAGGTAGCAGCGATGGTTAATGTTAGCTCAAGGTGTGGCTATTGTGGTCAATGTAACAGTTTGTGTTGTTGTTTCATCATCGTATACCATGGAGGGTGTAACAACTTCTTCTGGTGAGTTGTTGTTTCAGCATCATTGACCATGAACTGTGTAACAACTTCTTCTATGTGAGTTTCAACATTGTTGACCACGGACTGTGTAACATCTTCTTCTGTGTGATTTGTTGTTTCAGCCATGGGGTTTGCGTGCTTTAACTGTTTCAGCAATGGGCCTCAATGCTAATCTGCAGTTTGAACTGTTTCAACACTTATACATTTATGATCAATGGTTAAGTACGAGAGTAATGTAATATTATATGCAAAACAGATTAAACATATAGTAAAGAGAAGAGACATTGTATACCTTTAGAAAGATAGGGTAAGGTGATAATGTGGGTTTAAATGTGAGTGAAACAAGGGTGTAAAGGTAGAAAAAAGTGTGAGTAAAAAGGTACATTGTGTGGTCCTAACACGTAGATGGTTACATTGGAATTTTGTTTACACGTAAATCATTATAATTCTCGATTAGAATAGGGTAGGTAGGTTAGGGAATAAAACACTTTTAGTTTTAAGTTTTAATTTTTGGATAAATGCATAATTTCAAAATCAACAAAAATGATGCTTTAAAAACATTTTTAAGAATGGAAATTTTCTAAATTCTTTTTAGGTATATAAAAAAAACAACAATGAAAAACATTTTCATTAGTTTTTTTCATTTTCAAATAAACATTTAGTTTTGCATCTAGAATTAAAAAACAAAAAATTCTTTTATTTTCATTCCATTCTTCTGCGCATTTATCCTCGAGACGAAACCTACAAACATGAAAATAAAATAAAAACACATTTAAAAAAAATCATCAAAACTTAAAAAAACACAACCTAATCTCCGTCGCATGTATTTTTCTGCCTGTATATTCCATCTTTTCTCTCATATCAAAACCTATAAACACAAACAAAACAAAAATACATTAAAAAAATTAAAAAAAATAAAAATTCTTTTTCAAAACCTTAGTTGTCTATGCATTTTTCCTTCCATGAATTTCAGTCTACAATGAATATGGTGGAATCATATCAACTTGCACCTGCCACGCTAAAACTTGCAAAAAAAAAAAAAAAAAAATTAAGATCTGAAACTTTTCTAAATTTCCACATCGCCTAGATCTGAATGTTTAAAGTTCATTGTTTGGCTTGAGCCAAGAACAACGAAACTAAAACTGCGTTATTCTTAAAACTTCGTTGACTGTGCAAAGACCTTGTTCTCATTTAAACTTCGTTTAAATTTATGCCACAATAATCTTCTGTCTCAGCCAACTTGTCTTTGGTTTGAGTTGCAACAATGACATTATAGACTCATGGTAGTCTCTTTTGGTCAAACAAAATTTTCTTTTGCATTGCTTCAATCTTCACTTATGGTGCTTTGAACATAGTTTGTGTGGCCAAGATAGAGACTCTTAGCACAATATGGGATGTTTTCTGATCTAGATGTTGATTTTCTTCATACGAGAGAGATAGTAATGGCTCTTGAGGAGGATCCAAGATCAAATCTTTCCAAGCTGGATTGACTGGCCAATAGTTGTGAGAAAAAAATTCCACTCTTTGCTTAACAGTTTGGTTAGATTTGCTTCATCTGATATAGCCATCACAAGAAGATTCATATCCATCAAATCTCCTGGCATATCCATCAAATTTCGTTGCATATTTATCAAATATTAGGTATCGGCCTAAGAATAGGGTGATCAGATGGGTTTGTTGCAAACTCCATTCAACGCACGGAAAAAAAACAACATCCAATTAATTACCCAAACTGAGATCTCGGTGTGGATCGTAGAATAAGGAGGTTTGAATGCTTGACTATTAATGGAATAAACTAAGGTTTCATGTGATTGGTTGGGTTGATTATTATCTACTCATGGTTATCTGCCATGCTCTCATATTCGACAACACGATCTTGTTCGTTGGTCCAATATTTCTTTCAGTTAACATCCACTCGCAGATAGTCAACTTCGGGTTCAATTTTTGAGCGAACGGAGCAAAATTTTGAAAATAAACCACATGGGTTTTGTGCAGAAAGGTCTTATTTAGTTGACAACCGAACAGTTATCCAAAAGTCTACTTGGTTTTAGAGTAGTTTGTGTCTTTCTGAACGTGTAAAATCCATATTTCGGGAAATAATGGATTTGCAAGAAACGTCTATGCCAAGTGGAACGCCCAGTCATTACTCAAACTAAATGAAAAGTGGATACCAGTCAACATGGAGGTTTGAATATTATTTTCTTATGGATGCATGCTGACAGAAGGTTCAAGGAGAATCGAGAGGAGCGAAGTTCATTCACGTTCAAATTTAGAAGATAAAAAGTTATCCAACTGCCTCTTACTCATCTTGAACTATATGAAGGAATGATTGTGGCATGAAACAATTATCAAGAATTGAAATTTTGTATAGCAATTGTAACTTGTGTTTTGCTTGCAATTCTGGTTTATGGTTTAGTAGAATTTTCATTATTTTAATTTTCTTTAGATTAAAACAAAAACAATAAAAAACACTTGCTTATCAATACTTTTGGTTGGTTAACATTAATGTTTTAAAATGAGACATTTTCTTTAAAAAAAAACACTCACCAATCAGAAGTGGTATTACTTGAGATAATAAAGTTGTAGTATTTAAAAAAAAAAAAAAAACACATAAAAATAATAAAATTTGATTAGTTTATGAATATATCTATATATAATGTAATATAAAAATATAAAAACACAAAGAATGTTTTTTTAGAAAGAGGGTTTTTGTAACTAAAAAAATAAACTTAAAAAAATAAATTAAAATAAATCAAAAACAATTAAAACAAATTTAAAAAAATTGCGAATGGACTTACAAATCCTCTCAAAACCATAAATTTCATGCTTACGCTAACTAGTTTTTGCAAGTCATTCAGAAATAGGTTTTGACGACGAAGACTGCTTAAGAGGAGTTACCGTTGTCAGGTATAAAATACATTGCATTCATTTTCTTTGACTTGATTTGCTAAGCAAATATTTCTTGCACTTTATGTTTATCAATATTCTCACAAGTTTGTTGCAGGAAATTGCTAACATTTTTTTAGAGTCAAAAACATTCAAATTGCATTCAGAAGTGACTTCAAGAATCAAAAAAAAAATTCAGAAAGATGTTTTGTTAAATACTTGAAGGGGTCGAGTTTTCCTTTGTGCATGTCACGACATTTGCTTTTGTAACCAATCTTTTAAAAAATCAATTGCGTCATGATATGTTTCCTTACCACCCTCCTTCAGACTCATCCATGTTGAAATTCAATATTTCAATTTCCTTATACATCATGATTTTCCACATGACTACCCTTTTTGAATCACATACATTTTTCCTGATTTTCATTCACCTTTTTCCTCATACTCGAGTCTTCTTTTAGCCATTTTTCAGACTCTTGAAATGTGAAAAAGCAACGAGCATAAACTAACTAGGGCTCGAAAAATCCACTAGTAAGTGTTCATTGTTCCACCAAATCATTTTCTGCAAATGTTTTGCACTCTTGTTGGATGATGTGGGATACATTAAGGTCCACCTTCCAACAAGTCTCACTCCATCGACACCAACAACTTATGTGGAGTTGAGGCTAGAGACTATTTAGTACCTTGGAATCTGCATGCCTTAATGGCAGATTTCCTTGCTAACAATCATGGGAATGCATTAATGTCTTTTGATTGATACATCTTACAAGGGACTCGACATCAAAACCTTTATTCATACCTATTAATATGTACTATTGGTACCTTGAGGCCCATTGACATTAACGGTGGGTCCTCTTGCATTGGTTAATGACATACATTAATGGACAATAATCCAATGATTTCTTTTTGTGTTTGACTTCAACAAAATTTATTCACACAATAAAGATTTGTACCATGGGTATGAGCTTTGATGCTATTGCAGATTTTATGATTTTGGTTGATTCCTCTAAGAAATAAAAGGAGGACAGGTTTAGAGTTAGTTAGAAATTTCGTTTTCTCCAAAATGGAAATTTTTCTGTACCTCAGCCGGTTTTGGATGCTTTCCCAGTTGCAGTTGGTTTTCAGTAACAGAGCTTGGAGCTCGATATCTGGCTAGATATAACTTTGATCAGGTTGTTCTCATTGCAGTTATTGCTTCTTTCCATTTTTAGTATTTTCATATTCTGTTATGCACCAGCTCAGTACCAGTTTTGTACTCGTTCCGTACCGGTTTTGCACTAGTTTGTTTCAACACTCTTTCAACACTTGTTCAGTACTTGTTCAATACCAGCTAGAATTATTTTCAGCCACATGAGACTCTCACATTTCCACTTTCACTTTAGATTTTTCAGTAGCAGCTGCCACATTCCTATTGCATAGTTCATCAACTTTTTGGGTAAGTGGAGGTATGTTCTTTCCTAATCTTTAATCATGCAATTCCTTAAAATGATAGAAATAAATAAATTTGGAAAACTATCTGACCATAATTACATTCCCTTTTTCATACCACATATTCAGTTGGGGCAGGCGGGGGATATTCATTTCATAATTCCATTTACATATTCATCATCTCATTTTCCATTAACCAACATGTTTTTCCCAAACTATGTTTCGTTGCATTTTGATTCCAAAAGCATTGATATGTATTGGCATGATTCAAATATGAATAAGAAAGGGCTTTATAAGTACATTGATGACTTATCATCTTTAATACATGCATGTTTCCAATATTATGACTTGCAACAAAAAAATAAGTAAAATGAATAAATGTTTTTAACACAAAAACCAACCATAAGAAAATTTGTTGCCACTCATGTATCATTCAGCATGAAATGATTTATTGTTACATATTATCATCATGTAAAGCCATAGCTAAGATGCCAAAAATCTAAAGAGAATCAATGCTTAGTTGCATGAGGACACGCAACAACTTTAGTTGGGGGGAATGTTGGGCTACATAAAAACACCTTTTATTCCTTGATCATACACCATTTATCACCTCCTTCTTACTTTATCCTTCCATAAAACCATTAATCTCGATCACTTTCATAATACATTTGGGTTTATATTTCCCTTTTCCAAATTATTTATTTTCAGGTATTTTTAAGAGAATTTGTGATTAAATAATAGAAAATTAACATATTTTTATTATGTCTCAAAGTTGGATGAGTTTTATGAAGACTACAAGCATATTTGAAAATTTTCACAAAGTCAAAAATCACCACCTAGCTTCAAATTCGAATTTCATCTTCAAGTTTTGATTTGGAGATAATCATTCAAACTAACTTCAAGGAGAAGATCATGGATAGAATATCTTATCCAAGATATTTGTGGAGGATTTGAAGGGAGAGGTTGAGAGAAAAGTGGATCTGTAATTATGAGTTTGTTATCTTCATTCATGTATAAATAAGAGTGTTCTCTCCTCATTTTGGAGGAGGCATCTCTTTAGAATAGAGAATAGAAGAATACAATGATTGAGCTTTGATTCATAGTCTTGTAGTTTTGAGATAGTAATTTTCATTATTTGTCATGTATTGGATTGTTTTAATGCAAGATTTTACTTTCTCATAGTGGTTTGTCATTTACCTTTTTGTCGTGTGTTGTTGTAAATGTTTTTTTAAATGCTTTCATTGGATTTAATTCACTCACTTTCATGTTTTCATAGATTACTTCTAGATTTCATGCTTTCATAGTTAGATTCAATTTCATTTGCACGTTCTATTTAGCATTAGGTTACTTTCCTTTAATGCAATTTTACACACTTTCGTAATTAGATCTCATTTCAGTCATGAGTGATTTCCTTTTGAATGCTAGATTAGGATAGTTCAGTTTAGCCCTGTATTTCCTGTGCTTACACCTCGTAAGTTTATGAACCTCCTAGATTGATAATTTATTGTTGAATTTACAAGCATTAATTTTACTCGACAATTGGTGCATGGTATAAAAATTTGAGCGCATTTAATATTGGTGCACGGTATAGAAGTTGTTCTCACTGAATATTGGTGTATGTGCACTAAATATTGGTGTTGCGCATGTTGAATATCGATGCATAATTTAGAATGGATGTGCATGATATTTAAAAAGGATGAACAGAGGAAGGATACTGGACAAGAAAAAGTGTTCTATAGTATAAATAAAAAAACAAAGTCTCAAGCCAAAAGAATATTTTGGAAATAAATGAAGTATATTAATTCTGATTGCGATGAAATGCTTTTGTTCTTTCCTTAGATTTGAGGTCTCCAAATGTTCCATACAGGGCCACTGACAAATTATGCTATGATTTTCCAGAAAATCAAAATTTCATGTTTTTAAAGATTAGGTTCAAACTCAATGGAAGGAGAAAAGTTACTATTTAAACTTATACAGAGTGTGAGAAATGCAGACATGGAGATACTATGAGAAGGAATTGGTTGGATTCCAAGGGGTGTGTAATGGGGATGCTAAAACATCCGAAAATCCATTATTTCGGGCCACTTTTGGGGGGTTTGGGGATTTACTGAGAAAAAAGGGTTCGAAGATGGATAATATGGAAAACTTTATTTACTTGAAATTTTGTATACTCATCAAGCAAGAAAAAATCATTTTAGTTATTTTTTTTTAAACTGCACAGTTTCTGGGAATCGAGTTTGGATAAAAATTCTATGTCTGGAAAAAGGGATGAAAAAAAGGACGAGAGAATTAGATTGAGAGTATGAGAGTTGTTTTGAATTTACTATCATCATTATTATTGATGTCTCATAAAAACAATTCTCTAGTTCTTGACATATTTACTTATACAAGAAACAAAAGTTGGTGTCTAGGATTAACTGCACTAGAATGAAAAGTGTGTAGAAGGGGTGAATTAACAATATTTAGATGACCATAATTTTTTTCTCATAAATATGAATTGAGAAAGAAAGGAGTCGTTGGAAACATATCGGAGACGAGGATCCGTATATCAAAACATAAAATTTATCTAGACAATTTAATTTATAGCCAAGACAAAAGAAGATGACTAGTGGCACTAGAAAGCATACAAATTTATGCATTATTTCCAAACGTGCATACATATTTTATCTAACAAAAAAATGTTTTCATGCACATTTTTTTTTTAATAATTTATAGGTACAGGAGAGAAGTTTTGTTCCTGTATGTGAACTATAACCATGGAATATTCCCAAGGGTCCTGCAATCATAAAGATTAATTCATTGGGCTACATGGCAACATGGGAAATGCTAAGATGAAGTATAATAAAAGAAGAGGCAAGAATGAGTGTGTAACTATGAGAAGTATACATAGAGAAGTGAAGAGATATAGGGATGATAATGAAGATATTATTAAATCTCAAGAATAAATACTACAAACCTTGAACATGCTGAAGAGACAAGCCAATAAAGACCCTGGCACGAAGAAAGAATTTAGTTCTAGACAAGTGACAACATCCAGATCCCATAGTAGAAGGGATGATGATGAGGATGGGAATGACATGAAATCAAGGAGTGTAGGCATAAACCATAATTTCCCATGGAAATACAATAGGATATATCATGCAAGTTTAGCGCTAGGGAGTATCCCAATTGTGTCTCATGTCAGGAAACAAAGGAGAAAGCACAAGGGAGACATCTTGCAAGGTGAAATTAGGAAAATCAAGCCACTAAATTCAATGGTGAGAAAATGAAGGGAGAAGAGGTTGAGGCCTGGATGTTGGAAATGGAAAAATATTTCCAACTACAAGATTATCCCTCCAAGGTAGAAAAAATAATTGCAACCTACCACTTTGAAGGAAAGGTAGCCAAGTAGTGAGATCAACTTAAGAAACCAAAACACCTTGATAAGAGGAAGTACCCATTCAGACAGTTCAAAGGATATTTCCAAGATAAATATTTTTCTAAGTACTACAAAAGGAATATGAAATATTTCTTTGAATTAAAGATGGAAAGAATGAAATGGATGATTATGAGAACAAGTTCCTAGAGTTGTTTAACCATGTTTCAAAGGTCAGATCATTTATGGGTATTTCTAGTTATTACTGAGGATTCATAAAATGGTTTTGAAAGATTGCAAGCCCAATCACTTCTTTGAAAAATAAGGTAGTGAAATTTGAATGGACTTCCAAGTCTGAAGAAAGTCTTTAGCAACTGAAAGACATATCGACAAATGAACCCATATTAAATATTGCATATCTAGATGAATATTTTGTAGTGTGCACAGATGCATGCAAGGATGGGCTCGGGGGAGTCCTCAGTTAAAAAGATCATGTGGTGTGATATGATTCTAGAAAACTAAAAGATTATGAAAAGAATTATTCTACACATGACCTAGAATTGGAAGCCATTTTGCATGCATTAAAAATGTGGAGGCATTATCTTATGGTTTGAATATTTGAGTTAAGAATATACAACCATTCTCTGAATAATTTATTTAGACGGCCAACACTAAATGCGAGACAAACTAGATGTCGAAAAGCTCTGAGTCAATATGACTTTGAAATAAAACATATAAAAGGAAAGGAAAACCATATGGTCGATGCACTCAATAGAGGAGATCATGAAGTTCATATTTCATCTATTATCATGTTCAACATAGATTTAAAAGAAAAAATTTAGAGCCTGCAAATTTAGATCAACAATATGTAAAAATAAAAGAGACATGAAAGTAAGGAAATTGATTTTATTACAAAGTTTCCTAGAATAGTGAAGAAACATGATTCCATCATGGTGGTAGTATATAAATTAACCAAGGAAACACATTTTATTCATGTGAGGACAAAACACAAGGTAGAAAACATTGTATAGATTTACATGAAGGAAGTTGTGAGGTTATATGGGGTTCCCAAGGAAATTGTTTTAGATAGATATTCAAAATTCACATCTAAATTTTGGAAAGTTTTTTTTAAAGGTATTGGGACAAACTTAAATCTCATTAAAATGTTTCATCCAGAGTTAGATGGGAAAATAGAGAGGATTAATAGAATCATTGAAGACATGCTAAGAATGTCTGTGATAGACCAACCATCAAAGTGGGAAGATTATATCCACTTATTAGATTTTTATTACAATAATGGGTATTAGGCCTCACTAAAAATGATCCCATTTGAAGCATTGTATGGCATGAAGTGTAATACACTAGTTATTTGGTATAACCTAACACATAGAGTTTTCATTGGGCCAATTTTGTTGAGGGAAATGGAAGAGTGGATGACAAAGATCAGGAATAATTTAAAGGCTTTGTAGGATAGGAACAAAATTTATGTATATAAGAATAACATTTTTAGATATTTTGTAGTGGGAAAATATGTTTTTCTAAAAGTTAAAGAGAAAATAATTTCGCTAAGATTGGGTTTCTTCCCAAAGTTGGCAGTAAGATATTGTGGAACTTTTGAAATTGTAGATAAGATAGGGATAGTTGCATACATTATAGCATTTAATGCATCTATGAGAGTGCATAATGTATTTCATGTTTCATTCTTAAATAAATATGTTCCTCATTGTAACCACATAATTGATTTGATTGTGATCTAGGTGGAAAATGAAGGGGATTTCTAGGTGGAACTAGTACGCATCCTAAACTGAAAATTCAAACTACTTAGGAATAGAGACAAAGGGATGGTTAAGGTTCAATTATATTGCTACTCTATTTAATATGCAATGTGATAGGATGAAGAAACTATGTGGGAGGAATACCCGCAAATGGTTTTTCAATTTTGAAGAAAAAAAATTGAAAATGCAAGACTCCATTTTTGGGTAGCTAGAGTTCCAAAAACATAGCTTAGAATATTGATCGCCTACATTGAAATCCCTAATAAAATAATGGTTCATCCCATTGGAATGAGATAAATGAAGGGGGAACATTCCTCGGTCAATAGAGTGAGAGAAATATGAGATTTTGGTTGGGACCGTTGTTGGTGGGTAAAAATTACAGAATTTTCATTTCTTCTCTAATTATTGTAATGTGATGTAAACTTGTATATATATTCGACATGATTTTTTTCACTGAGGATGGTGCACAATTGTAGGGGAGGGGGAATGTAAAATCACCACTATAATCCCCAGTTTAATTTATGCATAACATATATATGAAAGTGTTTATGGCCAAGCAATATGATATGTGAATGTATTTTCTATTTTTAAGTAAACAAAATGTTATACCAGCTACTAGGATTATGGACAGAGATGGGGGCTGACTTTTACACAAGAGAAGAAAGCGTCTAAGAGGGGTCCAAGGGAGGAATTACTTATGAGTATTACTTCAATCCATTTTTTCTTAATTTTATTATCATTGGGGATAACATTTAAATCTTTGTTGAGTGTATGAGAGCCCAATCATTAAATTCATGTAAGAGGGTGGGTGTGCGAGTTGCATCCCATAGTTACTGGAGAGAATGGGTTTGAAGGACAATCAATATTGGGAAAAGTGAAAAGTCAAATATATTTGTAAAATAGAGGAAATTTGTATGGGTAGTTACATGAGTTTTTTTTACACAGAGTTTTACATGAAGAACAAGTAGAGAGAAGAGAAAATACCACTAGGCATAGATAAAGAAGAATGGGTGAATTGTGGATCATGCTAGATCATTTTGGAGTGCTTTGGAGATGATGATTGAAGAGCTATTTTTCCAGGATTGAAGAGTGAACTCTTGTGTGAGGTGCATTATAATAGTAAGTGTTTGTTGTTGTTTCTAGTGTTTTTCCTAGTAGTGCGTTCCCTTGAGTTCCCAGTAGGGAGATTCCTAGTTACATGTCCCACAAAGATCCTGATCAAGGAAATGGATACCTGATGGGATGACATGAGTGAAGGGGTACAATAATTGGGTTGAGAAACTCAAGACAAAGGGAGATAGAGGAAATTCATGATATTTGTAGGAGAATACTAGTGGGTTGTGGGATACTGAGATGTGAGTGGACTTGTAGAGAAACCCTTTTCTTGTGGATTCCTAGCCCTGGATCATGGGTGAATTTTTTTTCAGATTTGGAACAATGAGTCTAGAATCTATGGTTGGGTGGAACATCCTTCCCAACAATATGGTTGCACAACTATTTCAAAATATAAGTGTTTATCTATTTACTAAGTTATTTATGATTTTAATTGTTTTGCATTTTACTCTATGCATGAGAATAAATTATGTTTTGTTGCTGTGAATTTATTACCTACATTTACATGTTTGACTAGTATAGACAATTACATTATCTTGAATGTCATGTTGTTCGTAATTCCATTTTTAAAAGTATGTGATAATCATTTTTACCAAGTAACGATAGTTTTTACCAAGTAACAATAGTTTTTACCAAGTAACGATAATAGATTCTACTGCGATGCTTGAATGATCATGTGCATTTGAAATAATCACCGCGTGCAATACAAGCCTATTGTGCATGCATTGAGAATAGTTGTCATGTGCAGTAAAAAGGATGTTTTCCATGTGGTTTGACTCAGTGAGGGAGTGAGATTCATGTTATTTTTTGAATTTCATAGATGCATTTATTTATATGGTATCAAACTATACTTAAATCTATTTATAATTCATAGCTGATAAGCTACAAGAATTTAGTTAGCAGAAAAATTTCATATTTATGTGTATTTTCTACAAGTAGCATTCTTTAGTTAAGATGGGGGGAGTTACAATATGTACATTGTTAGGATATGTTGGGAACTAGGTATGGATCTTTGGTACTTGGAAATGATCGAGAGATGAAACCTAGGATTTAGTTGTAACATCCCGCTCTTGCGCACTGAGTGAACTTATTCTTTGAGGACACTTTCTCGCAAGTGATACAGATTATTATGCTATTAAAACATTGATTTTGATTATGAGACATTATGGGTTGATGACATGGTCTTAACTGCATTGACATATACAGGTGCTATTGATTCAGTCTTACTGAGTGTGCATGATTTTGGACCTTGAGGATGCAGAGGCATCGATGTAACCCCTTGGACTCCGGATCGAGTTGGGGAGTGAACCATTGGGGTTTGATTATTTTATATGTGATATTAGTGCATCTGATTAGATGATATGATTTAGGATATATTGCTAACATGATTCATTGATGATGCAGGATGATGATAGCTTGCCGACCAGAATCACATGTGGAGTAGAGGGGTCACGCACGACTACCAGAGATGTTGAGGGAGAAGTGTGGACAACAGCCCTGCCACAACCTACTAGCACTCCCGCCATGGCTCGAACTGTAGGTTAACGTTTACCTAGTTCGAGAGGACCCACGATGTCGTGAGGGAAGACTGCGACAGTCACTCATGATGATTCTAAGGGGCGCGCAATAAGGCAGGGTCCTTATTCCTTAGAGGCCCTTAGTCTCCCACAAGTTCACCTAGTGTAGTATTGAATCCAGGGCTTTTTGATGTCTACCAAGTTAGTCAAGAGGTGAGTGGCACCCTTGGAGCACGTGGTGTGTCCTGAAGGGCACGTCGCGTAAGGGAAATAGATGAGGCGAGTGGCACCCTTGGAGCATGTGGTGCATCCTGAAGGACATGTCGCGCAAAGGAAAAAGATGAAGTTAGTGGCACCCTTGGAGAATGTAGTGCATCTTGAAGGGCACACATCACGTAAGGGAAACAGATGAGGCGAGTGGCACACTTGGAGCACCTAGTGCATCCTGAAGGGCACGTCGTGCTATTAATGATAAATAAATGAACCCAGATGGCCTTAGGACTAATAACGTGATAAGAATTTTTAAAACAAGTTCCCTAATAAAATGTCACCCATGAAATTTAAAGTCTAGGTCAAAATTATACTAGTGGAAAATTTTTCTCTATCCTTTTAACAAATATATATATATATGTATATATATTTATAAAAATAAAAATAAAATAAACAATTGGTTAAAAAGAAAAAGGCGGGGGGAAGGGAAAAAGGTAACTTCCACACCTACCATTTTGAATTCTAAATAAAAAGGGGAAAGAGGAAATCTAAAATACTTAGGAAACTAGGAAAAGAGGGAAACATAAAAAGAAAAGGGAAACACAAGGGAAAAAGCAAAAAGTCAAACTTTTTAAGGTATCTACCATTTAATAACTTTCTTATTTTAAACTAAGCTAGCAAATTAATAGTGGGGAAGGTCGTTAAAAACTGTAAGAGAATTTGGGGACACCTAGGAGTGAATCTAGGAGTGACTTTAGGTGGGTGAGGGAAATAAGGGTAATTAATTAAGTAAAGACATTAATTTATGGATAAATGAAGGGGATGGGTGACACTTGTACATGGATAAATTTTTAGGAATTCATTTTTAAACATTAATTTAAATGGGATTTTGGGAAGGTAAAGGGGTTCAAAACTCTATATAATGGAGGGAGGAGAAGGATGAAGGGGTCTTCTGTTTTGCATAATGTTACGCTACAGAAATATCTACTTGACTGAATTAGCTTGTGGGAGTTGGGATACCCAGCTCGATGAGGAGTGGTAGCTCGGCCTTGCGAGGTGAGCTGGGAGCTAGTTGATTCTAGTGTGTGTGGTCCCTTTATGGCTCGGGGGGCTAAGGGGGAAGAAGAGTACCCCTAGCATTGAATGGGATGTACCAATGAAGTCTCATCGGTTAGTAAGAGGGAGTTGCATGGAGCGCACCGGAATTCAACTCAGAGCGGGCGATTAGGAAACGATACGCTTTCTTCATTTTGTATGGTATATTTTTGTAGGATTTATTCTTGGGATCTTCTTGTTTAATTGGGTAAGTATATTGATTGTCTATATTGTTGACTAAAATTTTTATAGCCTAGCTCGATGATTGATTGACGCCCATGGCCTTTGTTTCCCCGCATGTCTTGATCACTTTGTGGTGTATTGATTGTGACCATTGTGGTTGTTTTCCCTTCATCCCTAGCTCATCAGTCTTCACCTGAGAGGTCAGCCAGGAGCCTGATCTACGATCGTCGTTTTGGCGTTAATAGACCTATGGATATCAACGCCCTGCTTTTCTGTGTGAGGATGATGAGCGAAGGATGAACCTATTAGTCGTCTACCTCCGTTGTTGTCCTTGGATGGTTAGATCCTTTTAGTTCTCTTACTATTGTCTGCATTTCGTATTGGTATTCTGGAAATGAAAAAAATGAATTGACTCATGTCTTCATTTTGTATTGGTATGCTAGCAATGGAAAAACGAATTGATACATGTCTGCATTTTGTATTGGTACTCTGGCAATGCAAAAACTAATTGATTCATGTCTTCATTTTGTATTGGTATTCTGGCAATGGAGAAATGAATTGATTCATGTTTGCATTTTGTATTGGTATTCTGGCAGTGGAAAAAAATTTGATTCATGTTTGCATTTTGTATTAGTATCCTGGAAATAGAAAAATGTTTTTTCTTTTAAAAGTTGCCAGAGATTGTCATTTAAAATGCCCATGTTTTTGCTTTCAGATGAGACTAAGTTTGTTGTTTTAAATACCCACATTTTTTCTTTCAATGAGACAGAGATTGTCATTTAAAATGCCCATGTTTTTGCTTTCAAATGAGCTAGATATTTTCCGTTTAAAATGCCCACGTTTTTTCTTTCAAATGAGACTGATTTTTCCATTTAAAATGCTCACATTTTTTCTTTCAAATGAGACACAGATTATCATTTAAAATGCCCACGTTTTTGCTTGCAAATGAGATTGAGTTTACTATTTTAAATTCCCACATTTTTGCTTCCAAATGCGACTGAGATTGTCGTTTTAAATTCCCAGGTTTTTTCTTTCAAATGATGGACTGAGTAGTTGTTAAATACCCATGATTTTCCATTAATTGGTAGCCTGTGCTTGCTGAGGCATGGCACAACGATTCGCCATTAACTGGGATTGTGTTTTGCTTCTGGTGTGACCACATTTTTCCCCTTTAAATGGTTGACTGTGGTTTTTGGATTGGACACCATTTTTCCTTAAATGTTGCCTGCATTTTACTATTAATTACCATCTTAATTGCAATGATAAAAGCTATATTATTGGCTTATTAATTGCCATGTTATTTTATACCAGGAGTTAATGATCAACAAATTCCTTCTTTTTGATTAATTACCACAACGAGATAAATAGTTAAACAATATGAAATCGCCTTGTTATTGAGATATTAATTGTTATGTTAATAGTCATGTAATTTCCTTGTGACTGTTATATTAATTGTTATGTTAATAGTCATGTAATTTCCTTGTGACTGTTATATTAATTGTTATGTTAATCAACATGTTAATCACCCTGTTATTTCTTTATTACTTGTTATGATAACAATCATCACTATTAAATCTGAACGTTTTTGCGACGAAGTAGAGACAAATTTTCGTCAGCATAGAGTTGTTTTTGCGACCAAGATAAATTTTTTTTCATCGGAATTAATTTGTCAGTCTAGTGGTCACACATGGATCTTCGTCGGTGACCGGAAAAAGAAGCCTATTCAAAATAGGGAAAATTTCGGCTAGCGACGAATGTTAGTCGGTCAAACGACTAATATTAGTCACAAGAGTGACCAAAACAACCTTGGCAAACTTAGTCAATAAACCACTATGAGTCGCTAGAATGACGAATATTAGTCGCTAGAGCGACAAAACCATCAGTTAAAAAGGTCAAAAGAAGGAGGATTAGTTAGTCTCTCTAGAGACTAACTAAGTAGAGACGAACACATTGGTCACTCTAGCGACTAACAGGTTGATGTTTACGACAAATTAGCTATACTATCGACGAACAAGTTGGTTGCTAAAGTGAATAACACGTTGATGTTTGTGACCAATTGGCTATACTATCGACGAATAGGTTGGTCGCTAAAGCGACCAATATTGGGGGTTTTTTTAAAAAAAAATTATGCCATTCACACAGGATCTATGCAAATCTGACCTACATGAGCATTCTTTAATAGAAAGAATGAAATGGTCCATGACTATAATAGACAATTAAAAAAATTGCAATGCAACTATCTATATGCCTATGTTTCTTTTTGTTAGAAAAATAGGACCGCGGAGCAATAAAATAAAACAAATGTGGAAATAAAACACAGAAGATACACAATACAAGAGAAACAAAAAATCACGTGGTTCACCCAGTGTGGGATACGTCCACTAGAGAAATTGCCAGGTCCTCTCTTTATTATTATCCAGCAAAATGAAGGGATACAACCTACAACAAAACCCGTTGTAACTTCCTCTTCTTTCTCTCACAGTCTCCTCTCTCAGAATACAATACTCACCAACATACATAGCCGCAATACATTTTCCTCATAAAAGAGGGTTGCCTTCTAGGGAAAAAAGCCCTAACATAATCTCTATCATTAGATCTGCGACCTTATAATGAACAGTCCATATTTACAATGAAACTACAATATACTTTTACAAGGCAATTTTTTCTTCGGGGGCTTCACCCCCGAACCCCCATCGGGGGACGCTGCTCCTAATCCCCCACTGGGGGCCCGCTTGCCCCTAGACCCTCCAGCCGGGGGGATAGCCCCCTCGGACCCCCCAAAGGGGGTATGCCCCCTCTGCACTCCCCTGTGTGGAAGAGTGTACATATTTCTGGGGTGTAAATACTTCATGGGGTATAAACACGGCTGAAAGTAAAAGACCTCTAAATCAGGAAGATAATCAGGCTCCACAACCGACAATCTCCCACTTGGAGACTGATCTCAACAACTCCACCGCTGATGTATATGTTGGACTCTAAACCTTCTAAGACCTGGAAAATTTCTCATATTCATCTTCATTCTTGAAGACCAACTGAAACTGAGCAAGAACTCAGTTTCTCTTTGGTTACTCCCTTTGTTAACATGTTTGCAGTATTCTGGCTAGTGTGTATCTTTTCCAGCTTCAATTGTCCATCTTCCAAGGCGAATCATATGAAGTGGTACCTCAAATTTATATGATTAGTCTTCGAATGGAAGGCTGAGTTCTTTGCAAGGTGAATGGCACTTTGACTATCACAGTACAACCTGTTGTTCTCCTACTTCTTTCCCAATTCCTCCATAAACCTTTGTAAGCAAATCATTTCTTTACTAGCCTCTGTAGCAGCAACATACTCTGCCTCTGTTGTTGAAAGTGCAAAATCTTTTGTAGTTTTGAAATCCAACTTATTGTTGTTCCACCTATAGTAAAAACATACCCTGTGGTGCTCCTCCTGCTGTCTTTATCACCTTCCATATCTAAATCAACATATCCATGTAGAAAAGTGTCTGAACCTCGAAAACATAATGCATATGTAGTAGTACCTCTCAAATACCTGAGAATCCACTTTACTGCCTCCCAATGTTCTTTACCTGGATTGTTGATATACTTACTCACAACTTCCACTGCATGTGCAATATCTGGTCTTGTGCAAACCATTGCATACATCAAGCTGCCAACTGTTGATGAATATGGGACCCTAGACATGTATTCTATCTCCTCCTGTGTCTTGGGACACATTCCCTTAGTTAATTTGAAATGGTTGGCCAAAGGTGTACTAACTGGTTTTGCATTCTACATTCTAAACCTCTCCAACACCTTCTCTGTGTACTCACCCTGAGACAATGTTAGTTTGTGATTTTTCGTGTCTCTTGTTATTCTCATACCAAGGATTTTCTTTGTAGCACCCAAATCCTTCATCACAAATGAATTGGATAATTTCTTCTTGAGCACATTTATATCCTGCATATTAGACCCTGCAACAAGCATGTCATCTACATACAATAGCAAGATAATATAGCTTCCATTTTCTAGCCTTTTAAAATAAACACAGTGATCAGAATGAAATCTATTATAACCTTGTTCTGTCATAAACCTGTCAAACTTCAGATACCACTGCCTTGGATCTTTCTTTAGGCCATATAATATTTTCTTCAACCTGCATACCAAATTTTCCTTCCCTTTGACCTCATACCCTTGTGTCTGTTGCATATAAATCTCTTCCTCCAAATCCCCATGAAGAAAAGTTGTTTTTACATCTAACTGTTCAAGATGCAAATCTTCTACTACCACAAGACTTAAAATAGTCCTAATTGAAGTCATTTTAACAACAGGAGAAACTATTTCATCAAAATCTATACCTTTCTTTTGTGCAAACCCCTTTACAACAAGTCTAGCCCTGTACCGCTTTTCTCCACCATATTCTTCCTTCAACTTGTAAACCCAATTATTCTAGAATGCTCTTTTTCCTGTAGGCAACTGAACCAAGTCCCAAGTCTATTTATTTGCCAAGGAATCCATTTCCTCTTTCATGGCTTGCTCCCACTTCTTTTTGGTGTCTACCTGCATTGCCTCTTCATAACATTCTGGTTCACCAGAATCAGTGAACAATAAATAATATAATGAAGGAGAGTATCATTCAGGGGGTATACTTAACCTGGTAGATCTTCTAACAACACTTGTATGTGTTTGTGGTACCTGTTTCTCCTGTTGTTGTACATTTTGATTTTTAGGTTCCTTTGGAATTTCTTTTTAAGTGATCTCATCAAGCACTGTGTATTCTTGTTTTTTTTGTTTCCTATTTCTTTCCCTGCAACTGATCTTTGTACATGACCTTTTCATTGAATATGAAATCTCTACTCCTAATGATTTTGTTATTTTGATAATCCCATAAGAGATAACCAAAATCATTAACACCATATCCAATAAAGGTACACTTCTTGGATTTTTCCTCAAGCTTTGTTCTATTTTCTTTATCAATATGGACAAATGCTTCACAACCGAAAGTTTTCAAAAAAGAACAGTTTACCTTTTTTCTTGTCCATTCCTCTTCTGGAATTCTACCATCCAAAGAGCTTGAAGGTCCTCTGTTTATTAAGTAAACAATATTATCTATAGGATCTACCCAAAACTGTAAGGGAAAACCAACATGCAATCTCATACTCCTTGCACGCTCCATGATTGTCCTGTTCATCTTTTCTGACACACCATTTTCTTGTGGTGTTCATGGAACTGTCTTCTCTCTAAGAATCCCATGGTATAAATAGTAATCATCAAATTCCTTGTTGTAGTATTCACCTCCATTATCTTATCTGAGACACTTCAAACTTTTTCCTGTCTCATTCTCAAGTAAAGCTTTCCATTTCTTAAAAGTATCAAAAACATTAGATTTTTGTCGAATGCAATAAACCCAAGTTTTTCTAGTTGCATCATCAATAAAAGTAACATAATAATGAGAGCCACCAAGAGATGATACCTAAGATGGTCCCCATACATATATATGCACAAGATCTAACCTTTCATTCTTCTTTTCTTTTCCGACTCTGAGAAATTTGACTCTCTTTTGTTTTCCATAAACACAATGCTCACAGAAGTCCAAATCAATTTGTTTAAGATCTGGCAGCAAA
>ML777877.1:784401-799665 GCA_009831015.1 Picea engelmannii
CCTAACCTCATCATCAAAGTCCACTTTTACAGAACTTAGTTGATTAGTAACCGTATTAAATTCATTTAAATGATCTGCAACAGACCCACCTTTCGACATCTTCATATTAAATAATCTCTTCATTAGAAATACCTTATTGGATGTCGAGGGTTTTTCAGACAATTTGGCCAACCCATCCATCAAACCCTTCGTTGTCATTTCCTTCGAGATATTGAAAGCCACCGATGCTACCAGGCTCAACCATATCGTTCCTAGAGCCTTTCTGTCAAGAATCTCCCATTCTTCGTCCTTCATGGCCACCGACTTATTTGCTACTCCGCTCAATGGTAGGAATTGATCCTTCTAATATAAATAATCTTCCATCTGCATCTTCCATAACTGGTAGTTTTGGCTGTTAAATTTCTCGACCCTAAACTTTCCATCTTTCGACATTGCTCCCACTCGAACCAGGAACCCTCTTTTCCTGCGAGTTACCTTACGCTCTGATACCAGTTGTTAGAAAAATAGGACCGTGGAGAAATAAAATGAAACAAATGCGGAAAAAAAACATAGAAGATACACAATACAAGAGAGACATAAATTTATGTGGTTCACCCAGTGTGGGCTATGTCCACTAGAGAAATTTACAGGTCCTTTCTTTATTATTATCCATCAAAATGAAGGGATACAACCTACAACAAAACTCGTTGTAACTTCCTCTTCGTTCTCTCACAGTCTCCTCTCTCAGAATACAATAATCACCAACATACATAGCAACAATACATTTTCCTCATAAAGGAGGGTTGCCTTCTAGGGCAAAAAACCCTAACATAATCTCTATCGTTAGATATGCGACCTTATAATGAACGGTCTAGATTTACAATGAAATTACAATATACTTTTACAAGGCAATTTTTTCTTCAGGGGATGCTGCCCTTGAACCCTCGTTGGGGGCCCGCTTGCCCCCAGATCCCCTAGCCGGGGGGATAGCCCCCCCGGACCCCCCAAAGGGGGTACCCCCCCTCTGCACTCCCCCACGTGGAAGAGTGTACATACTTTTGGGGTGTTAATACTTCATGGGGTATAAACATGGCTGAAAGTAAAAGACCTCTAAATCAGGAAGATAATCAGGCTCCACAACCAACACTTTTGATTTTTCAAATTAAAATGAAATGAATTGCAAGAAAATAAACCTATAAATGTAAACAACCATTGAAATGCAAAGTTACAACCTATTTACAAAGAACAAACAAAGAGTCAAACCCTCAAAAAAACTCTTGAAGGAAAGGTAGTAAAACCATAGGGTGGTTTGTTCCTCAATCCTTTGGATTTTTAAGGGTTTTAAGCCAAACCTACAAACTAAAATCTAACTAATCATCCACATTCCCTAAATATAAACCTAGTAGACACACGAAACCAGGAGAATGACTAGGATAACATATTTCTTTCCACGCATAGAAAAGAGTAGGGGGAATGCACCTCTGAAGGAGAAAGGATATTGTAGCCATTGTAGAAGAGATGGGCATCATGAGGCCACTTGTTGGGCCTTTCATCTAGATATACATCCAAAGAGGGATAAGAAGACCAGGAAGTCACCTTTGAGGGAGACATCCAATCAGATAGTGTTGCAGGAAAATACACCACCAGGAGAAGACCAACTACTAGAGAAAGGACATATCACTAAAAAGGACATGTTCTACAAAATGGTTGAACAAACATGATGTAGGAGCATTGTAAGAAGCCAACTAAGCAAGCAACGTAAAAGGCAGATGACAGTTGGAAAAGCACCAGTGCATGTTTTTGAAATGTTTTGAAAAATTAATGAAGTGGATATTATTGTGATAGTTGGGGAAGCGTACTTACATTTATATCTTAGATGTTGTAAATATATCTTGATCACTGCTCTCATCTGTAGAATGTAAAGGCATTTATACATAATTAATGAAAGTAGGTAGATTTGAATTCATTTATTAGACAATTTAGAGAGTAGGAGGGAAAACGGATATAGGCACCCTCACCCTTGTATCATTGTAACATATATGATCATTCAGAATTCATAAGCTGGAGAGTTGTAGCAGAGAACTCTAGACTGAAGAACCCATGTACAAGTGCACTTGTGTTAATATATGAAGCTTTGACTCAATCTTCATAGTGTTATGATGCTTCTTGTTTACATTTGTTGAATGGTGTGCTTATAGATGTTTTATTCTCTCTGTTTATGCATTTGTTTCAATGTTTTGTTGAATGTGTGATTTCATGTTAAGTATATGAAGTTTGTGAGAGGAGAAGAATGAGTTTCAATTGTTTCTCATCCTGAGAGTTCCTTCAAGGAGTGCAGTGGAACGTTCGCAAGGTGTGCGTTGACAAGAGTCTGAGTTTTATCTCAGAAAGATTAGGAGAGATACCATTGTTCTCATACTAGCAGAAGTGCAGGTGAAGTATAGAGCCATGCAAGGTGTGCGCAGACTAGTTGAAACCTTAAAAGTTATCAAATAAGGTGAAGGTGGAAGGACTTGTGTTGCAAAGAGTGCACAGAGTCGAGGAATCAAATTACCATAGGTTTGAAAGATTGCAACAAGGAGTGCAAGCATAATTCCTTTTGGGGACTTGAGTTTGCAAGTGAAAGCTCAGAAGGGATAGTACCTTTGAAGTGTTCAAAGTGAGATGAAAGTTGAAAACATCTCATAAAAGACAAGTTCAGGAGGGAGAACACCGATTTGTCTTGTAGAAGTCATTGACGAGTGAATCGGGCGGTCAGAATTCTCTGAGGAGAACTCGCGAAATCGTGGGGACCATAGGATCCAGAGGAGCTGCAAGGTGGTTAGGAGCTGTCAAATTATTTTGGGAATTGGGGACCCATAAGTTGGGAATGCAGGTCAAAATCCTTGGTCACTCAAACTCTTGGTTCATGAAAAGGATAATCAAGTGTGAAATTTCTGTATTTTAGGGTTCGACATACTAGGAATCTTGATGACAAGGTACCAGGACCTTAGTATTGAAAATCCCGAAGTTGCGAAACCCGACATGCCTTTGCTGTGAAACATTGGCATTTTGGCATATCGAGGTTCAACATACCATGAATCTTGATGACAAAGAGCCGAGGTGCTTAGCATTGAAAATCCTGAAGTCGTGAAATGCAACGTGCCTTGGGGTGAATTTCAAGATTTCAACATTTCGGCACTTCGGGTGTCGGGAAGTAGAGGAGGCAATGATCTTTGGAATCGAGAGTTTCAAACTCCCAGTTCGTGAAAATCCAAAAGATCTAAAGTCATCGGATCATGGAGGATCTCAGCCGTAGATCACGTTGGAGGCAAGGTTTCAGGAATTTGGAGATCGGAGTTTTGGGAGGTGAGGAACCTTTCTGCTGTGGATCTCACAAGTCGCAAAATACTGAAGTGTGAAAGGAAAACAATTCCCAAAACATTAAAGGACAATAGCCGTGGGCCCAATCGGGTTTCGGGGTTTAGGATTCAAGAGACAGAGTTGCATGTCAATGCAACTCTCGAAATCATGAAAAGGAAAAATCCGAAAGGTGGGTCCTAAGAATTAATCGGAGGATACGTGTGACAGAAGTCAAGGGAGTGGTCAAGCTTTGGGGAAAATCCTGAAATACCTTGGATCTCGCCAAAAGGGGAAATTTCAGAAATCGAAAAATCATAAGGGAAGAGGAATGAGTGTTGGTCGATCACTTAAGTTGTGAAAAGATTAAATAAGTGGAAAAAGGAGGTGTGTGTTTGGCGCATTGAAGAAGTCAACCCTCGTTGACGTTTCAAGTTTCGGAGGTTGAAGAGACAAGGGGCTCGACAACAACATTCGCGAATTCGCAAAATCCGAAATCCCGAAAGGAAAAGAAAAGCCCCGATCATATTTGTTGGTGAATTGTGGAATACACCTTATGTGTGTGTTATTCCCTATGGGGAAACCAAAGAGTCAATCTGACTCAGGGGAATATTTGGAACGATCCTAAGACTGGGAGGTCGCGCAGAACCTGTTGAGGTAGGGGGTGTTGCGTTAGTGTGGTATCAGAGCTCGAAACAAGTTCTTTGCTTTATGTAGCAGAGAGAATAGGGGAACATTTTACAGCCATGATGTCGAGAAGAAGAGACAGGCCAATGCCAATGCCTGATGTAACAAGAGAAAGATAAATGTGCGAGTTACATGCCAAGATTGATGCCATGGAGACAACACAAAGGTGCATAATTGATGTTGGGGATATCAGCGAGGCCGAAAATGAAAATGAAGCTGGAAATGAAGGAGAATAAGTTGTAGTCAAAGATCTTGCAGACAAACACCTATTCAGGGATGTTGCAAGGATAGGTGCCAGAGAAAAAATGGACATTCCAATGTATGAAGGAAACTTGGATGTTGAAGAGCTTCTAGACTGGATTAGAGCTCTAGACAAGTACTTCGACTATGAGGATGTCGAGGAAGACAAGAAGGTCAAACATCCCATTACTAGACTTAAAGGACATGAAACACTATGGTGGGATGAACTGCAGGCTGACAAACGTTGCAAGGGAAAGCAAGTAATCAAAATCTGGGATAGAATGGTTGCAAAGATGAAAGCCAAGTTTATACCCAAGGATTATCAAATCACTCTGTTTTGGAGGATGAAAAATTTGAGACAAAAGATGATGTCAGTGAAAGAATACACTGAAGAGTTCTATAAGATAAACATCCGAGCAGGTCATCGGAAAAGCAATGATGAAAAAGTTTCTAGATATATGAATGGTTTGTGGTATGACATTCAAGATGAGATGAGAATGATGACCATTCGAAATGTGAAAGATTCTTATCAGATAGATATGAAAGCCAAAGAGAAGCTGAGCTGGAAAAAAGGTTAAAGAGGCCGAGGCAGAAGTCAAGCTAGAGGCAAAACAATTTCCCAAGACAGAACTCAGATATCTAAAGAAGAGGGGAAGAAACCTCAAACTCAACATGAGAGAGGAGGAAGCTCACAGAGAGGGCAATATGCTGATAGAAATACTTTTCCTTGATCTAGAGGAAGAGGAAGAGGTAGAGGCGGTGAAGTAAAATGATTTGTCTGTGGAAAGATCGGACATAAATCCTATGAGTGTCTAGATAAGAAAAAATATGGTGGTGAAAATCACATTGTCGAATCTCAAGGACATAATACCGAGGTAGAATACACTGAGGGCAAAAGATCTTTGATGATGAGGAAAGTTCTCTTGAAGCTAGAGAAGGAGGCAGAGAACCCAGCCCAAAGAAACAGTCTGTTTCGGACTGCTTGCAAAACCAAATATAGGGTATGGAAGGTCATAGTGGACAACGATAGCATAGACAATCTCGTATCTACATATATGGTAGAAAATCTAGAGCTAGAGACTATTGTACATCCAAGGCCATACAGAGTTTCATGGATACAAAAAAAACATCAGGTAAATGTCACTAAATAGTGTTTAGTTGAATTTAAAATAGGAGGATATAAAGATGAAATATTATGTGATGTCATTCCCATGGATGTTTGTCATCTATTGTTGGGTAGATCGTGGCAATATGACAAGAACGTGATTCATGATGGGAGAAAGAACACGTACACCCTGGATAAGAATGGGAGGACACACATGTTGCTGCCGATTAAAAACCAAGAGGTGAAAATAGAGATGAGGAACAATGTACTTCTCATGAGTGGGAAGGAACTTCTTAAGGAGGTTAAGAAGAAGGAAGACACACAATTTATTGTGGTCAGGAAGCCCAAAATTGTTTTGACCAATACGAGAATAGATGATTTACTAGAAGAAATCCAGGAATTGCTGGGAGAATTTGCTGATATAGTAGTGGACGAACTACCTTGTTCGTTACCACCTATCAGGAGTATAAGCCATCATATCGATCTTATACCTAGAGCCAGTTTACCAAACAAAGCCACGTATAGGTTGCTGCTGCAAGAAAATGAAGAATTCAAGAGATAGGTCCAAGACTTAATGGACAAAGGATTGATTCGAGAGAGCTTGAGTCCATGCACTATTCCAACAATACTCAACCCAAATAAATATGGAGGCTGGAGAATGTGTCCAGACTCAAGGGAAATCAATAAGATTACCATCAGATACAAATTTCTATTACCAAGGATGGATGACTTGATGGATTGCTTGAGTGGAGCAATTTTTTTTCAAAGATTGATTTGAAAAGCAAGTATCATCAAATTCGAATGAGAGACGGTGATGAATGGAAGACAACATTCAAGATGAATGAGGGGTTGTATGAATGGCTTGTCATTTCATTGTCTTAACGAATGCACCTTGTACTTTCATGAGGTTGACGAACGGAGTCCTAAAGGATTTCATTGGGAAATTCGTCATCGTATATCTTGATGATATATTAATCTTTAGCAAAACAGGAACAAAACACTTGAAGCATTTAGCTACAGTAATGAGAAGATTACAACAAGAGAAATTGCTAATAAATATGAAGAAATTTTCATTTACGAGGACAAAACTCATTTATTTGGGTTCTGTTATCTTTGCAAATGAGTTGAAGATGGATCTAGAAAAGGTAGATGCAATTAAGAATTGGTCATCACAGAAGAGTGTGTTTGAAGTTCAAAGCTTCCATGGTTTGGTAAGTTTCTACAAGAAATTCATTTGAAATTTCAGTGGAATTAGCGCATCAATGATGGATATGGTGAAGAAAAGACACAAGTATTTTCACTGGACAGAAGAAGCAAAGAAGAGATTCAACTTGCTGAAGAAGAAGATCAAAGAGCAACCAATTCTGGTTTTGCCAGATTTTAGCAAGACATTCCAGGTCAGGTGTGACGCGAGTGGATTTGCAATTGGAGTGGTCTTGAGCTAAGACGACAGGCCGATCGCATATTTCAGTGAGAAACTGAATAAAGTGAAGATCAAGTACTCAACATATGACAAAGAATTCTATGCAGTCATACAAGCACTGAAGAAATGGAGACATTATTTGGTTCCTAAAGAGTTTGTTTTGTACAGTGATAATCATGCTTTACAATTCGTGACTCAACAGGAGAAGTTGAACCAAAAACATGTTAAATGGGTTGAATTCATGCATAATTTTACTGAACACCACAGTCAATGGGATGACATTCTGCCACAGACGGAATTTGTTTATAATGATTCGCTTAATAGAAGAAGAGGGTAGAGTCCATTCCAGATTGTATATAAAATGTAGCCAAGGGGATTTTTTGAATTGAAAGATTCAGAACAAGCTGAATTCAGGAGTGCTAGTGAAGAAGACTTTACAGAAGGGATGAAGGAGCTTCACATCTGAGTCAAGGAGCGATTGCAGAGTTCAAGTCAATAATACAAACGAAGAGAAGATAAACACAGGTGAGAACTTCAATTTGAAGTTGGTGATATGATTCTTGCACATCCGAGGAAGGAAAGGTTCCCAAGGGGAACATATAAAAAACTGAAGATGAAAAATATTGGACTGTACAAGGTCATAAGGAAATTTGGGGAAAACACATATGAGATAAAATTACCTGATGGGATTAGAATCTCACCGATATTCAATGTTGTGGATTTGTACCCTTATAGAGTTGAAGCAACAGGAGTAGAAGATGAACAAAAAGAGATTCAATGGACAAAAAAAATGCATGTAGCTGAAAAGCCACAGATGGAAAGCATAATTGACAAGAGGATTATCAAAAGGACCAGGAGAAAAGAGTATTTTGAATACTTGGTCAAATGGAAGGGACATCCAATTGAATATGCTATTTGGGAAGATGAAGCATAAATTCATAAGAATGGACAAACCGTGCAAGAGATCATGAACATGAATTCATGAAAATTTTTAATTGAGGGAGTATGATGCAGGAGCATCGTAAGCAGCCAGCCAAGCAAGAAACATAAAAGGCAGAAGATAGCTGGAAAAGAACCAGTGCACATTTTTGAAATGTTTTGAAAAATTAATGAAGCGTATATTAATGTGATAGCTGGGGAAGAATACTTACATTTATATCTTAGATGTTGTAAACAAATCTTGAGCACCACTCTCATCTATAGAATGTAAAGGAATTTATACGTAATTAATGAAAGTAGGTAGATTTGAATTCATAGATTAGACAGTTTAGAGAGTAGGAGGGAAAATGGATATAGACACCCTCACCCTTGTATCATTGTAACATAGATGATCATTCTGAATTCATAAGCTGGAGAGTTGTAGCAGAGAACTGTAGAGAAGAACCCATGTACAGGAGCACTTGAGTTAATATATGAATCTTTGACTCAATTTTCATGGTGTTATGATGCTTACTGTTTACATTTGCTGAATGGTATGCTTACAATTATTTTATTCTCTATGTTTATGCATTTGTTTCAATGCTGTGTTGAATGTGTGATTTCATGTTAAGTATATGAAGTCTGTGAGAGGAGAAGAATGAGTTTCAATGGTTTCTCATCCTGAGAGTTCCTGCAAGGAGTGCAGTGAAACATCCGTGAGGTGTGCGTTGACAAGAGTTTGAGTTTTATCTCAAAAAGATCAGGAGAGATACCATTGTTCACATACCAACAAAAGTGCAGGTGAAGTACAAAGTTGTGCAAGGTGTAAGAGGGCTAGTTGAAACCTTAAAACTTATCAACTAAGGTGAAGGTGGAAGGACTGTTGTTGCAAAGAGTGCACAGAGTTGAGGACTCAAATATCCATAGGTTTGAAGGATTTCCACAAGGAGTGAGAGCAGAATTCCTTTTGGGGACTTGCATTTACAAGTGAAAGATCAGGAGGGATAGTACCTTTGAAGTGTTCAAAGGGAGATGAAAGTCGAAAGCATCTCATAAAAGACAAGTTCAGGAGGGAGAAAACTAATTTGTCTCGCAGAAGTCATTGAGGAGTGAATCAGGCAGTTAGAATTCTCTGAGGAGAACTTGCAAAATCGTGGGGACCGTAGGATACAGAGGAGCTGCAAGGTGGTTAGGAGTTGGACGAATCTGCCACCCTGACATCAAGAATCAATGTGGACCGTTGATCATGTTCTGTCTGAGCCGTCAAATTATTTTGGGAATTCGGGACCCATAAGTTGGGAGTGCAGGTGAAAACCCTTGGTAACTTAAACTCCCGGTTCATGAAAAGGATAATCAAGTGTGAAATTTTGGTATTTCAGGGTTCGTCATACCGGGAATCTTGATGACAAGGAACCGAGACCTTAGTATTGAAAATCCCGAAGTCACAAAACGTGATGTGCCTTTGGTGTAAAACATCGACATTTTGGCATATCAGGGTTCATCATATTAGATATCTTGATGACAAGAGCCGAGGCGCTTAACATTGAAAATACTGAAGTTGCGAAACATGATGTGCCTTGGAGTGAATTTAGATATTTCGACATTTTGACACTGCAGGTGTCAGGAAGTAGAGGAGGCAGCGATCTTTGGAATCAAGAGTTTCAAACTCCGTATTTGCGAAAAGCCAAAAGATCTAGAGTCATTGGATCATGGAGGATCTCAGTCGTGGATCACGTTGGAAGTGAGGTTTTGAGAATTCGGAGATAGGAGTTTTAGGAGGTGAGGAACCTTTTTGCTATGGATCTCCCAAGTCGCAAAATCCCGAAGTGTGAAAGGAAAAAAATTCCCTAAACATTCAAGGAAAATAGCCATTGGCCCAATTAGGTTTCAGGGTTCTAAGAGTCAAGAGACAGAGTTGCATGTCAACAAAACTTCCGAAATCACGAAAAGGAAAAAGATGAAAGGTGGGTCCTAAGCATTAATTGGAGGATATGTGTGACAGGAGTCAAGGGAGTGGTCAAGCTTCGGGGAAAATCCCAAAAGACCTTCGATCTCGCCAAAAGGGGAAATTTCAGAAACCGAAAAATCATAAGGGAGGAAAAACGAGTGTTGGTCGATCACTCAAGTTCTGAAAAGCTGAAATAAGTGGCAGCAAGAGGTGTGTGTTCGGTGCATTGAAGAAGTCAACCCTCATTGGAATTTCGGGTTTCATAGGTTGAGGAGACAAGGGGCTCGACAATAGGATTCGCAAAATCGTGAAATCCAAAATCCTGAAAGGAAAAGAAAAGACCCAATCATATTTGTTGGTCAGTTGTGGAATACACCTTGTGTGTGCGTTATTCCCTGTGGGGAAACCAAAGAGTCAATCTAACTCAGGGGAATATTTGGAACGATCCTAAGACCGTGAGGTCGCGCAGAACCTACTGAGGCAGGGGGTGACGTGTCAAAATAGGGAAAATCCTTTTGAGTTAGTCGAGAGTGGCCATATTTTGTACATCACATGTTGTGATTTAGACCCCGTAGAAGGGTATTATGTAAAAGTGATAATTTTTTCTATCACTTCTTTTCTCGCACATGTTGATATTGTTAGGCCTTGTGAGTTAGTTTGGGTATGGGTTTATTATTGTAAGTCTAATGGACGTGAAACTTAATGTAATGACTTTTGGGGACCAAAATTCCTTTCAGTTGGGAACCATGATACTGATGGATCTAAGGAACATCAAAGAAGTTTCAAAAGTGTCCCAAAAGGCACAGAAGTGTCCCAGGAGGCTCAGAATGGCCTCAACAAATAGAAAAAGGGAAAAAATCAAAGTTCCCAAAACTCAATTAAAATGGAAATTAAAATGGCATGATTGTGAAGAGAGCATCACAATATTTCCAACCATGAAAACAACTCATCAAACAGAGTTATGGATCAAAAGTTATAAGTGGTCAAAGTTCTGGTCAACCCAGCCAAGTCAATAGGGATGATTCAACATCTGTACTATTGACTTCAACGTCCATACAACCCACGTGAAAAGAACAGAAAGTGACACATGCAAATATGATGTCATCATGCCATGTGGTAGCACTAGAGGCTTCCATGTGTCACTCAAATTAAGGGTTTTCAGGGTGCCACGTGGACGAGTAAAAATGTGCCACATGGAACCCCAAGGTGATTCCATGTGGCACCACCCAGAAGGTGCCACATGTCTAGAATGATGTGGAGATAACATCATCATACATAGGTGGGTGAATCAAAGGCTGTCATGTGTCCCAATAGGGAGGCACCACGTGGCACCCCCGAAATGCATAAGGAGGCCGAGCGAATGGAAATTTTAACATTTATATATATATATATATATTAATAAACCGCCAAATCTGCAGAAGTTCCACCATATTTGGTGGCTCATTCAATCGACTACCATATTTAGAGACTTCCAAAAATGTGCCAAAACCTTTTCCAAGAATAACAGCGGTTCCGCCATTTTAGTGGCAGTTTCACCAAAAATAACAACCTCAACTATATTTAACGTGTGCTAGAATCTCCACTAATGTTCTCTTCAAATTTACCTAGGTGTGCACCAAAACGGTTTTAAACATACACCAAAATGGGGAGGTCGGTGGGATTTGACCCTGAGACCTCCGCACCCCAATGCCCTAAATTTAGCTCCACCAACCAACATGCCAATTGATTCATTTATGACTTAACCACCAGAGATTTGTAGAAAAGGGGTCTGGTTCAGTTCATTTAGGGTAGCAAGCATAAGACACACTAGTGCACAGAGCACAAGAGTGGAGCATGGTCGTATGGTCCGTACAACCTGGTATGGACTGTATGACCTGGTACGGATCCATATGGACTGTACGGATTTTGGCATGCAAACCGAGGCAAGGTTGCCTCTTGGGTCTGGAAGTGCCCGACTCAGATCGAGGCATGGAGACAATTATTTTTAGGTAAAATGATGCCATGAACGCAGTGGTGGTATTATTTTTATGATATGAGCAAAACTTTAGTAGCTCAATTCCATAATGTGTCATTTATTATAGAGGCAATGGCATGGTAAGCGAGGCATAGGTGTCTCTTGGACCTGAAATTCTCCGACTCGGATGGAGATGATTTGACAGTCATTTTTAAGTAGTTCGGCAATGCGAATTCAATGACAAGGTTTTTTTTTGTAGAAGAGATTCAGAGAAGCAAGATAAGTTCTAGAGAAGCCAATGTAAGCATGCTTTTTATTATTTTTTTTTGTCATTAAATGTTGCAGCATAACATGCATGTTATAGGTCTAAAGGAGAAAAGAGAGGCTATAACAAGGAAACAAGATCAACTTATTCCTTCTATCTATTTGTTTATTATCTTCTTTCACATCAAATCAATCATTTATATGTGACAGATAAATTTTGGTACTTGCATGACAAGTGGCCAATGAAGCAGTTCTGATTCTTGTAGGTTCCAAGATCTTTTGCATGGGATGCATATTTATGCTTGGATCTGAGCAGCATATCTAAGGCTTTTGATGGCTCCATGTTGATCAGGGTCATATTTTATTCTTCATATTTTTATGGATTGAGTATGTGGGTATGATGTCCATGCCATCATCATGGATGCCTCATGAGTAGAACTTGTGAAGTTGATACATTCATGATCACATTCCAATATCTTGTTGCCATCACCGAAGGGGGACTTTGGCATTACAACTTGTAAAGGACAGACATCATTACATCGAGAAGAATAAAATGGTTAGGCTTTGGAGCATGACTCAGAGAGGTATCCCACCACAAGGGTGAACTTTGTCATCAAGTGAAGTGTCTTATGCAATATGTATATTATGTTCTTATGTTGTTTTTCCATGAATTTTCGCACATAGGATGTTAAAATGAAGCATGACATATTTCATATAAGGAAGACTAAAGAGGTTCTCATTCACTTCCAATTCAAGCACATAGACTTCAAATTTACCTTTAATTGCAAATCTCTCAAGTAAAATGATCTATTACTAACCCTTTTGAAGGAGTGACATAATTAACCAATTATTGGAAACTTATCGCTCTCAGGTTCAGATCACTCACCCAAGTAGAATGAAGCTCCACTAGTGCTTTGTTTTTCATCAATGCAACCTGCCCAGTCTACATCTGTGTAGGAAATAAGTGATAGATCCTTTCCTTTTGGATACCGTAATCCACAATATTTTGTGTGCTTGAGATATCTGAAAAATACTCTTTAGTGATAAGACATGTGATTCCTTTTGTGATTCTTGAAATCGTGCCACCTGTCCAACTACCTACATTACAGTTGGTCTGGATGTTGTCCCATATAGTAAGGTACCAATCATTGACCTATACTACCTCTAGTATATAGACTTTCAATTATAACTTTTTCTCAACTTGCAACTGGTTTCCATAGGAGTTTTAACTGGTTTGCAATCTTCCATTCATAACCTATTTATCATTTCTCTGATATACTTAGTTTGAGAAATAAAAATTCCTAGTTTTCTTTGACATATCTGAAGACCCAGAAAGAAGGATAGATCTCCAAGTAATGACATTTCAAATTCATTCTGCATATCCTTTGCAAATGTATGGCTCAACCTATCATCATCAATTCCAAAAATAATATCATCAACATAAACTTCAATTAATAAAATATTATTTTGAGTTACCTTCAAGTAGAGATTGTTGTCTGCACTTCCTTTTATAAAATGTGCATGTTCTAAATATCTATCTAGTCTAGATTATCGTGCTATGGGATCCTGCTTTATGTTAGAAAAACAGGACCGTGGAGCAATAAAATAAAACAAATGCAAAAACAAAACACAGAAGACACACAATACACAAGAGACACAGATTTATGTGGTTCACCCAGTGTGGGCTACGTCCACCAGAGAAATTTCTAGGTCCTTCCTTTATTATTATCCAGCAAATGAAGGGATACAACCTACAAAAAAAATCGTTGTAACTTCCTCTTCTTTATCTCACATTCTCCTCTCTCAAAATACAATATTCACCATCAACCCATAGCCACAATACATTTCCCTCATAAAAGCGTGTTGCCTTCCAGGGAAAAAAACCCTAACATAATCTCTACCATTAGATCTACGACCTTATAATGAATGGTCCAGATTTACAATGAAATTACAATATACTTTTACAAGGCAATTTTTGCTTTGGGGGACGCTTCCCCTGAACCCCCGCTGGGGGCCCGCTTGCCACCAGATCCTCCAGCTGGGGGGATAGGCCCCCCGGACCCCGCAGAGGGGGTACCCCCCCTCTACACTCCCCCACGTGGAAGAGTGTACATACTTATGGGGTGTAAATACTTCATGGGGTATAAACATGGCTGAAATCAAGGACCTCTGAATCAGGAAGATAATCAGGCTCCAAAACCAAAAATCTCCCACTTGGAGACTGATCTCAACAACTCCACCGCTGTTGTATATGCTGGACTTTGAACCTTCTTGGACTTGGAAAATTTGTCATCTTCATCTTCATTCTTGAAGACCAATTGAAACTGAGTAGGAACTCAGTTTCTCCCTGGTTACTCCCTTTGTTAACATGTTTGCAGGATTCTGGCTAGTGTGTATATTTTCCAGCTTCAATTGTCCATCTTCCAAAGAGGATCATATGAAGTGGTACCTCAACTATATATGCTTAGTCTTCGAATGGAAGGCTGATTTNGCACTCTGACTGTCACAGTACAACCTGTTGTTCTCCTGCTTCTTTCCCAATTCCTCCATAAACCTTTGTAACCAAATCATCTCTTTACTAGCCTCTGTAGCAGCAACATACTCTGCCTTTGTTGTTGAAATTGCAACAACCTTTTGCAGTTTCAAAATCCAACTTACTGTTGTTCCACCTATAGTAAAAACATACCCTGTGGTGCTCCTCTTGCTGTCATTATCACCTGCCATATCTGAATCAACATATCCCTATACAAAAGTGTCTGAACCTCCAAAACAGAATGCATGTGTAGTAGTACCTCTCAAATACCTGAGAATCCACTTTACTGCCTCCCAATGTTCTTTACATGGAGTGTTCATATACCTTCTCAAAACTCCCACTGCATGTGCAATATCTGGTCTTGTGCAAACCATTGCATATATCAAGATGCCAACTGCTAATGAATATGGGACCCTGGACATGTATTCTATCTCCTCCTGTGTCTTGGGACACATTTCCTTAGTTAATTTGAAATGGCTGGCCAAAGGTGTACTAACCAGTTTTTCATTCTGCATTCTAAACCTCTCCAACACCTTCTCTATGTACTCACCCTGAGATGATGTCAGTTTGCAATTTTTCCTGTCTCTTTTTATTCTCATACCAAGTATTTTCTTTCCAGCACCCAAATCCTTCATCGCAAATGAATTGGCTAATTTCTTCTTGAGCACATTTATATCCTGCATATTAGTCCCTGCAACAAGCATGTCATATACATACAATAGCAAGATAATAAAGCTTCCATTTTCTATCCTTTTAAAATAAACACAATGATCAAAATGACATCTACTATAACCCTGTTCTGTCATAAACCTGTCAAACTTCAAATACCACTGCCTTGGAGCTTGCTTTAGGCCATACAAGCTCTTCTTCAACC
>ML777877.1:800942-819891 GCA_009831015.1 Picea engelmannii
TGCTCACAGAAGTCCAAATCAATTTGTTTAAGATCTGGCAACAAATTTCTTTTGTGAAGGATCTGCATACCCTTCTCACTCATGTGTCCCAGCCTATGATTCCATAGTGTTGTATCCACTCCTGTAGAAGCTAAAGATATAGACGAGTCAGTATTACTAGTACATAGATACAATGTACCTACCTTCTCTCCTTTCGCTATCACCAATGATCCTTTGATGACCTTCCACGTCTTATCTGTAAATATGGATATACAACCTTCACTTTCCAACTTCCATGTTGAAATCAGATTTTTACTTAAATTTAGAACATGTTTTACCTCTTTCAACAACCATTGGTTTCCATTTCGTTGCTTTATTTTTACCTTTCCCATTCCAACAATTTTGCATGGTTTATTATCACCCAAATGAACCTGTCCAAAATCACCTTGAACATAATCTAGAAAATGTTTCCTATGGGGTGTGGCATGAAATGAAGCTCCTCAATCTACTACCCAAGACTCATAAATATTATCTACAGAAAGAATCAAAGCATCTTGTAACACATCACCTGTTACATTTGCTTCCTGATTTCTCTCCTGCTGTCCATATCTTTGTTTCTTTGGAGCTCTGTAGTCTTTCTTCATATGTCCTTTCTTCCCACAATTCCAACACTCTATCTTTCCAAGTCTGGATTTGGATCTTCCCTGTTAGCACTCGGTAAATTTCCTAGAGGTTGACAACAGAAGAAATCGACTAAGGTAACTTTATCCAACCACTTTTGAAGCATGGATCTAGCCCTTCCAACTTCAGAGAGGGATCTCTCTATATGATTTAGCTATGTTTCCAACTTTAAATATTAGGCTAGGTAAAGGGATAGGTCGGTTTTGTTGTCAAAGTATTTTTTCGAATTGGTTGAGACAGTCTACACATCGATTGGGCTATGGGGTCTGTGTTTTAATAGAATATGAAATACAAGCCATAAACGCAAAGGGAAAAATTTCACAGGGAAAGATAATATAATAACTGGATGTTTTAGTAATTTAAATGATAAACAGTAGAAAAGATGAGAAAGATAATTTCAACAAAGAATCAATTAAAAAATTCTTTATTGAAAACACCAGAAGATAACACACTTAAATCTTTCGAGTCAGAAACAGGGTATACTAGAGAAATCCTGCAACATTCATTACTCTTAAAGATTAGATTCAGAAAACAAAATGATGACGAAGCGAGAATAACATTCAACTTAGAGAGAAAAACATCACCAGTGAATACACGCAAGAATCCTGTAAAAGTGCCTCCTTTTTATTAATGGAAGATCTCAAAAAGATGACAGTCTGATAGCGTCAGGGTGTGAAGATCAACAACCCTCAATACTTCGAAAGATGAAGTATTTATAACTCAAATTACAAACAATCCTGTC
The DNA here is from genome assembly GCA_009831015.1 of Picea engelmannii. NCBI lineage: Eukaryota > Viridiplantae > Streptophyta > Pinopsida > Pinales > Pinaceae > Picea > Picea engelmannii. The sequence continues at coordinate 802,345 of ML777877.1, forward strand.
ATTAATAATCAGGACGTGCTAAATCTATTTTTACCCTAACTAATTTAACAAGTTTCCTAAATCTAGGAACTGCTTGATGATGTGGCATAACTGCACGCTAATTTCTTGGTGGGCCTTTGATGAAGCTTCTACACGACTTCATCTGACTAGACAGATGACTGGACCGAACAACTCATCTGCTAATCGATCAGATCACAGAGCTCCTCCCATCTAAGATGACTGGGCACACTGACTTTAAGCGGTCTTCGATACACTTCGTCCATTTCTATGTACTTGGCGAATGCCAGCTTTGTGAGGAAGATGTATCAAATCTCATGTTGGATACTAATGTCCCACTGGAGGGCATCTAGGAATGCCTTTCCATTGATGCTCCCTTGAATGCCTGCAAACTTTGAACTTTCCTTAGCCACTTCGGCTAATCTCTTCTTGTAGTCTGGAAGTGTCATCAATTTATCATTGATTACATTCAGACCAGGAAGACCTTTCTTCTGGAGAGATTCAATCTTACTGAATAATTTCTATACCCCCAAGTCCATGGCCTAAACCTTTTCTTCCAAATGAAGCATTAATCCTCTCTTGGTCAAAACTCTTTTGACCTCAAGGATGGTCTCTGTTCTGTCTTCAATCTTCAGTTCTTCCAGCTCTTCCCTGGTCTTAGAATTGAGGAACTTGATGATCTCATTTGCCTGTGTTGGCATGTCTCCCAATTCTACTCTGATCTTTTCAATGGGTTGTTTGCTTCTCAGCACCAACTCATTCTGATCAAACATGATTTGGATCATGGGCCATATCTCGTTTATGGACTTAGTGATGTCTGTCCATACATTCTCTTTAACCTCAGCCAAAGTCTTCCCTGCCACTGTTTGCTTATGGGGCTGTTGTAGCTCCTGCTTGAGCTGCTCTGTCACTTGATTTTCCTTGGAGAGGCTAGTTTGAAAATAATATTTGAGTTACTGTAGGTTCTCAATCTCCTTTTTTAGCCTGCTGATCTCTGTTTCCTGCAGGTTCATTTTTTCCATGGATTTAGCCAGGTCGGCTATCTTCTCCTGGGATGTTAATGGAGTTGCGGATGGGACTTCTGTCACCGATGTTGTGCTTACTCCTGATATTGTAATAGAACTCAATGGAATGACTTCCATGGGCTTCAGTTGCTCTTTCTCTTTTAACAGTTTCTCCATCTCGGCTTCCATTTCTTTAAGCTGTGCATTCTGCTCCATAAGCAGCTTGAGCATTTCATCTTTCTCTCCTTCTTTCTCTATTATATCCTTCGCCTGTGAATCCTCTGTGGGTGGGAATTTCAGTTGTTTCCTCAGGGATGCTATGTCAACATTCTTCTTCTTGATCATTTCCTCAGCTGCTTTCACATTTGAAGGATCATAACCGATTTTGAGCACCAGCTCCTCCAAAGTCCTGATCCTATTGCCCTTTGCAAAGGATGATATTTTATTCAGCTTGAGATGTGTTTGAGCATTGTTCAGAGACACCTGCAATATGGACGTAGAAGTGGAAGCATGTGCCAATGTGTAGAAAACCATTTCCCCGGTCTACTTGTGCAAATCCATCTGATCAGTCGGGTGCACGTCCTTCGTCTAGAATTCGAAGGTGGCCCTCTTGTAGTCAGTGATCGCCTTTAGATCTGGTACGTGTGCCTGGAGGAAGTCCATGTGAATTCTGCCTTTCTCTGTGTAAAATGTCGACAACAGCCTATGTTGTGCAGTCGATGTCTATTTCCAGAATTGGGCGCAAGTACTGCTGGTCAGGGTCTGGTTCTTTTTCTTTATCAGCTCATACTTCTCAAAGATACTCAACTTCGGTCCCCCCTTGCCTAGTTGGGTGGTCAATGGAGGATTTGTAGATATCTCTGTCACTGCTGTACGCTTGAACTGAAGGGTGGTCTATCAACCTTGGTCGCTGTTGCAGACGGGGCTTCTTTTTCTTTGGTCAGGTTAGGAACTGCAACAGTTTTAGGCATCTTAGTATGCAGCTGGAACTCTTCAGATGATACCTTCGTGACAGGCGGAGATAAGTCTTGTCGAGGCCTCTTTTCCTTCGGGACCTGTGGCGTGGCCGTTTGAGATACAGTAGCCAGGGGATCCTGCTGTTGTACATTGACCAATGTGTTAGGCTCCCACACTGTCTGATTTGCAATTTTTTCAATTTCAGGCCTGGACTCATGAATATATGGGATATTTTTGTTCTTGACCCTCATCCCTGAGATGATCCCACAAGGATCATAATGTCATGGGAAGCTCATAAAGAACTTCATTTCCCTCAGCATCCTATCGGCTTCTTCCCTCACAGCACGATTGTTGCAGATGAAGGAGACAATCTGCCCCTTGATTCTAAGCTGCTACTTTTTCTTCAATGACACAAAATGGATATCGTCAGAGTTTATCATCTGCCTTATATATTCCAAAGAAAAAATCCTGACGGGCAGATACTTGGGCAGCTTATACGGTGCCAACTCGCAGCCATATACTCTGATCTCGAGGTAATCCTGATACAAGTACCAATCCCCAGTCTTTGTGTTGTCCGAGAGATGAAGGATTCTCTGGACTTCATCGTTTATTCGAGGCTCGGGCCTTCCACCTAGAATGCTTACCACAGGGTGGTACAATTGGTCGATGAACTCCTTGAAACTGAAATCAGTGGGGTTGTTCTTAAGCAAGGAGGTCCATGCTTTGACTGCTTGAGGTCTACCATCTCCATCCATATTCTGCATGGAAAATCCAAATTTATCCGCCTGGAAGAAGACGAACAAGTATGCTAATATAGCTGAGTATCTGAACATGCCTTCCTTGCTTAAATTCACAAACTATTCGTGAATATTGCCTGCCAAGAATGTGCTGAAGTCAAACTGGGTGGTGGGATTTTCATCAGTGGAGAAGATGGATAGAAAACCCAGAATGGGTTCATCTACCCACTGATCAGAATAGTAACCTAACAAAGCACAAAGGGATGAGATGACCTGGTTTCCCTTAGTCGAGAACATTGAAGATGGGTAAGGGGGATTTGTGGAGGAAAATTGAGTGGATGGGGGAAGAAAAATCTCGAATATTTGAGCTCTTTGGGGGAAGGTCATTTTCTGGTATAATTCCGTAAGAATTTCCAGGTTGAAGGGAGACACAGAGTCGGCTCGAGGGACTTGCATCATCTGGTGTATGGATTCAAGCGTGATGAGGAACAGGATCTCTCTAGACGACGCGATGATGGCTCTTTGTTCAGGAATATAATGAGCTTGACACTTAAGAGCGAACTCGGGAAAATGGTGGGTCTGGGGGAAGAGGTAGAGGGGTAAATTGGACTCCTAGAGTCCAATTTCATCGCTCTGGTCCAGGAAAACTTTCCTGATCCATGACTGGAGGTCAGTGAAATCAAAATCTCTTTTTGTATCTACGATTAACCGATCCTTGTCGACCAGTGGGATCCTTTCTAGGTCGACAAGAGGTGGGAGAAACAAATTCTCCTCCCCTTCTGCTTGTTTGGGCTTTGGCGCCATTTATGCAATAGTACCTGAAATGAAACACAACGTTAGTGGGGGCGACTGACTGTGGATAAGGGAAAATGACTGTAATGGAGGAGTAAACGACGTAGAAAATTCTATGGTGCTATGAGAGGTAAATGGTGAGGAAAGGGAGAATAAGGGGTATTTTTGAGTAAACGGGTGTCCATTGGGGGCACGAGAGACAGGTCAGCTGGATAATGAATAGGTTATCCAGTTATAAATGGCCAATAGATCACTTAGTGTGAGATGGCAGGTGACGGTGGTTGAGGGAAATATGGATGGGTGACGTGGCGACTATCGATTGAAGGTAAAAGTCATAGAAATGGGCTTGCCATGAGCAAATGAGGGGGAAGGAGTGACAGCAATTATGGGACATGACCAGTTCGGGAGAGGTGGAAGGTGGCGTCCAGTGGTGATGGAGGTATGTCAGATAGCATATGGTGACGGGACTCAGGGAAATAGATCGACACCAAGTATAACAAGGGACCCTCCAGTGGAAGAAAACCATTCCGGACCCCCCCCCCCCCNTAAAAACAAATCATCTGGGGGGTCCGAAATCCATTTTGGGCCGTTGATCTGTGCGCCTGTTTCTGAGCTACAGATCTCTGAGCTATGTTTATCACTCATTCCGGACCCCCCCCTTGCATTAAAGGCAGAGTGGATGGGGGGGTCCAGAATCCAATGCTGACCGTAGATTTGAGCGCTCAATCCTGAGCCGTCCAGATGCGCGTGAGTCTTATCATCGATTCCGGATCCCCCCCCCCAAGTTAAAAGTAGAATGGTCGGGGGGGTCCGAAATCATCTATCCACCGTAGATCTAGGCACCATGATTAGGACCATTGATATGTGCAAGGGACATAAGTGGGTGGCGGAAAACACATGCGTCGGGGAAAAACTTATGATAATTTTTTTTTATGGGTTTTTCCAAGGTTTTCCAAGTAGACACCACCAAGGGGTTAGGCAAACGATCTTTTTAAGCATCTGAAAACATGGTGCAACACTTACATAAAACTGGTTCTTATTGAAATGAAGCAACAAGGCAACTAGCCTACATTCTAACCTATCTTCCTATGACGATTAACCCATATTAGACTGTTGGGTTAAGAATTTACTCTACCCTGGGGCTATCTAACCAAGATTAGACAGTTTGGCCAGATTTATTCACTAATCTACCTAGACACTTTGGCTAAGATTAAACTGTTTATCCAAATTCATTCACTACCCTATCAACATCAATTTAAAAAGAACTTGGCCATGCTTGAAAGGTATGGACCAAGTTAGTATTATTGCATGGGGCTTTTATTGAAATATTTTATGCCCTCTTTTCTTTTTCTTTTCTTTTCTTTTCTTTTTTTTTTGTTTTCTTTCTTTTCTTTTCTTTTTCAAATTATTTGCAGAATGAAATATCATTTGTCAACCAAAAAATACTAAAGACAGATAATATCCCAGTCACCAATTGATTCTATAAATTATAGGATGATAACAACGGCTCCACCTAGGGATGGTACTTGCTCTGTGAAGTGCCAAGAATCCTGGTTCCTGCCATTCTGAAAACTTTTGCTTAGTAGCCTTCATTGATTGATTGGTTTTATTCTCAAAATTTGGAAGAATAGAGGTCAACAGCTTAGGGCCTTCTCTTCGGGATTCAACCAACTGACTAATGTTATTCACTCAGAAAATGCAGGTGAAAAAATAAAAGTTGTATGTACAATGGTGAGTGGAACTCGAGTTTCTACTGAGGTGGCACATAATTTTTCAACATTCTGCCATTTACAAGTCCTCCTGGCAGATCTGTCCCATCAGCATTGTTTATCAAGAAAGCGTTGTTCCCCCTGAATGCTTGAATCATGTATGGACCTCTCCACAGACTATCAAGTTTTCCATGCTTTCCCTTGTCTTCATTTCTAGCGTACCATCTCAGCACCAAATCTCCAAGCTCAAAATCATCCTCCTTTGTTCTTTTGTCAAAAATCTTCTTGATGCTTTCTTGGATTACCTGAGTCTTGTTGAAAACGTCTTCCCTAGACCGTTGTAAATGGATCATCTGGTTGATCCTTCTCTGTGAGTCATTTGGCTCGGCTTGTACATCTTGAAGCAACTTCATGATAGGGACTCCCAAGGAAGTGGGGAAAACTTCTTATGTTCCATAGACCAGCTGGTATGGTGACATACCAATTGACCTCTTGGTGGTCAGTCTGTCATCCCACAAGGAAAACACCAACTTTTTATGCCACGATTTTTTTTTTTCATGCAATGTTTTCTTGATGATATTTACCAAGGTTTTGTTTGAAGATTCCGCCAGCCCATTCCCCTGAGGGTAGTAAGCTGTGGAATGCCCCAAACCAATGTGATACTGGTTGCAAAGATCTATGAGCTTCTTCGACCGAAAAGCAACTGAATTCTCAGTTATGGTCTTTCTAGGACATCCAAAGCGAGACAAGATATTATTTTCAAGGAATTTGATAATAACAGAGTCAGTGGCTTGCCTGCTTGGTACTGCTTCAATCCATTTGGTAAAAGGATCGGTGGCAGTGAGAATCCACCTGTGCTGGCCTGAAGAAGGAGGGTATATTTCTCCAATGAAGTCCAGTCCCCATTGCTGGAAAGGAGCTTCAACTGAGATCGGTTTCAGGGGGAGATGAAGGAGTTTCCTTTTGCCTTCAAACAACTGACATTGATGACATGCAGTCACTTTATGATGTATGTCAGCGACCAGGGAGGGCCAATAGAAACTACCCCTGAGGATTTTGTTGGATGTGACCTTCCAGTTCAGATGGCCACCACATTCTCTTGCATGAAATTCTTGTAACACTTTGTCAACTTCATCTTTCAATAAACAATTTAACAGAATGCTTCCAGGATCTTTCCAATACAAATTCCCTTCTAGAATACAAAATTTTAAGGCTTTCAACTTTAAAAATCTAACTTTAGTCTTAGTCAAACCAGGGGGAGCTTGTAAATTTTGCAAAATGAATATAAGGTATGCATACCATGGAGAGTTGAGAAATACCTCTCTCACACTTGGAGTCGTCATCTCACCCTGTTCCTCTACTGTAGCTAAAAAATTAATGTCAAGAGCATGGAAGTTAGATTCAACCATTAATTTAGCAAGGCCTTGACCTTTGATTAGTTTTGTAGGCTTAATCTCTATGTCGTATTCTAGAATGGCAACAATCCATTTTCCCCTTCTTCCATCCGGATTGTCCTGTGTCAAGATGTCCTTTACTACTGCATTCAGAACATATGCTATGGTGTGGGAATGGAGAATGTAGACCCTAAAGTCTTTTATGGCTTTCACCAAAGAAAAAGCTTGTTTCTCCATTATCTTGTAATTCAGAGTAGCATCTCTTAATGGTTTACTGAAGAAAGATATGGGTTGTTCATACCCTTCACTGTTATTTTGTAGTAAGACCACTGCTATAGTATGTTCGGAAGCGAAAGAAAACAGATAAAAATCTTTAGTGAAATCAGGACTGATCAAGATAGGGGCCTCTGTGAGTGCTCGTTTGACTTCTTCGAAAGATTTCCTGGACTAAGAGTCCCATTTTATTTTCACATCCTTTTTTAGCATATTTGTAATGTTTCTAAGGAGCTCGGCTATATTGGGAATGAATCTTCATAGAAAGTTTATTCTCCCTATAAAAGACTGTAATTCTTTGAGGTTTCTTGGGTGTTCTAATTTTTGTATGGCCTCGATTCTGCTTGGGTCAATTTTGATTCCATCCTTGCAGATGATGTGCCCTAGTAGTTTTCCTTCCTCTAGTCCGAAAAGGATTTTCATAGGATTTAAAGAAATCCCAAACCTTCTACATTTCTCGAAGACTCATCCGAGGTGTCGCAGGTGTTCGTCATCGGATTGGGAAAACACAGTTACGTCATCCAAATAGACGACAATAAAATTTCCCGATTCTTCCACAAAGGCGATATCCATCGCTCTCTGGAATGTGGCCCCTACATTCATCAGACCAAAAGGAATTTTTTCATACATGAAAGTGCCCCATGGTGTGGTGAAGGTGGTTTTGTCTTGATCATCTGGGTGAACTAGGACCTGATTATAACCTGAGAACCCGTCCAGTAAAGAGATTCGACTGGATCTTACCACCCTTTGTAGGATATGGTCCATTTTGGGCAAGCGGTAGTTGTCCTTCAGGGAGGCCTTATTTAGATTTTGAAAATCTATGCAAAGTCTGATTTCCCCAGATTTCTTACGTGTAGGGACCAAATTAGAGGCCCATTTGGAAAAACGTAACGAGACTATGATTTTGGCATTGTACATTTTTTTGATTTCCTTTTCTATCAGAGGGAGTAACTTGGGATTTATCCTCCTAAGTTTCTGTCCGAACGGTTTTTGGTCTTCTTTTATTGGAATCATGTGTTGTATGATGATGGTATCATAAGCTTTCAAATCCTCATAACCCCAGGCAAAGACATCTGAATATTCTTTGAACAACTCAATGTATTCGAGTTTTTTCTCCGGGGGTAGTGATTTGGACAATTTGACTATCCTGGGTCTCTCCTCCATCCCTATATTACAATATTCTACCTCTTGTCCATTGGCTTTGATTTTAGGTTTTTTGGCTACGTCGTTAAAATCAAACAAGTCCTCTAAAGGAACTAGACCCCTAGGCAAAATGTTGCTTTTCAAATGTAAAACATCAGCGTCCATTTTTTCATCGCCTAATTCTCCTGAATCTACGCTATTTACACTATCAATTTCAAAATCAGATCTATTTACATTTTCATCTTCGTTCTCTAAATCTATATTTGTACATTCAAAATCATTTTTACACTGCAAAAAATCTTCGATTTGATCATCATTACCAAACACTTGCCAGTACCTGATATTGTCGGGAACGGTTGGTCTGCATTTCACCTCAACAGTGTATGGGTGAGTCGAGCGGAAAGGAATCTTACATGTGGCTGCTGAAGTAGTCAATCCGTCTGCCAGAATGTTTTGTCCCCTCGGCATTACCCGCAAGTCAACCTCAGTGAAACATCTAAGGGCATCAAGAACATTGTTCCTATAATCTCTAAGACGTGGGTGTTTCGCAACATACTCACCTTTGATTTTCTTTATTATCAACTCAGAGTCACCTCTTACCATAATCTGTTTAGCACCAACTCTTTTCAAAATCTTCAGACCGAGCATCAAGGCTTCATACTTGGAAATATTGTTAGTGAATTGGAAATTTAACTTGTAAAAGTGGTTTTCTGAATACCTGTTTCTGTGATTATGCCGCCAGACTCCTGCTCCAACTCCTTCTTTGCTCACTGCTCCATCAAAATCCATGCTCCAGAAATCTGCTCGTAATTCCTCAGTTATCACATTTTTCATCCTGGCTATCGCAATGGTTTCTTGGCCTTCATCTTGACTAGATGTATCTTCTGCCAGTTGAGTATCTTGTTCTCCCATGTCACCATCATTGTACAATATAAAAGAATCCAAGTCGGAATGTGCAGAGTAAAGAGGATAGTTGTGCGGTTTTTCTTGGCTACTGACCATGTATTTCATCAGTGTTTCTCTGTATAGCCTTCTTTGTTTCCTGAAAACTGGGATAGTGGCATAAGACATGTCTAGCTACAGGGTACCTCTCAGCTTAACACCCCAAGATTGGGATAGCAACATTCCATCCTTCAGAGGGATGTCTACAACTACCACGTCCATTACCATGCTCTTTGCAGGAATCTGAACCAAGGTGATGCATAGGTCCTTGATCAAACCAATACATCTGACTTTATTGGAGTCGAATGAGTGTAAATCCTTGTAAGGTTTGGTGACCTCCAGTCCTAGTTTCTCCATTACTGTTTTAGGCATCAGATTGTGGGAAGCACTCGAATCCAGCTTAGCGTTATGCAAGATCAGGTCATGTATGTTTAAACTGATGTAAAAAGGAGCAACATCACCAGTATCATCTCGACCATCTACTTTAGGTCCGAACAGAAGTTCGGGTTGATCATCAGTAAGGTTCACAGTGTCTGAATGATTTGTTGATCCAATGGTTAAGGCCTTCATGCCTATGTCAGGTTCAATGGTCAATTCTTTAATCACCTGTGAATGATAAACGTCTTTGTTCATCAAATCTGAAAGTGGGATGGGAATTTTTACTTTGGCTAATTCCCACTCAAGGCTAAAGGGTGTAGGAGCTCTGCCTTGGCTCATCAATTCTGGTTTTTCCACCATGCTCTTCTGTCTAGAAGTACTTGGTGGGTCAATAGGTGAAACCTCGAGCTGTGACGATATTTTCAGAATAGTAAGGTTTTTCTTCGCAGGAGCTTCAACGGTATTCTTCTCTAGAATCTTCTCGGTAGAGGGCTCAGAGGTCTTCTTGGTTTCGATCACCTTTTTTGTTTCAATCATCTTTTTTGGGGAACTCTCTTCTGTTTTTTTACTCCGCGGGTTATACTTCTGGTGTACCTCCAAAATGGCATTTTCGAATGCCTGTTGTTCTGCATCTTCGGCTTCTTCACTTACCTTTGTTTGATTGATAAGAAAAAGTTCTTTCTCTTCTTAGGTAATGAAAATAGCTTCTTTATCGTAAATGCCCATGAGATTTATGTGGGTATCCTCCAATTCCTCAATCACTTCCTCCCCTTCATCAGCATAATTTTCTTGCAGAGGAGGTCTGATCTGCTGATCCAGACCTCTCTCCTCTCTTTGATCCCTAGGATCTCTCTGTCTGATTTGAGGAGGGTTTCTTCTGAAGTTAGGATTCTGAACCTGAGGAGCAGGTGGGTTGTCTCTTGGAGGATTTCTGTCTGACACAGTAAGCCTTTCCATAATTCTTTCCATTTCCCTGGCCAAAGAATCCAATTTGGAATCTGAGGTTGATGTGGAGGGTTCTTCTTTAATTGTGACTCTCCTCTCTGACCTCTGACGTGCCCTTTTTGCCAACAAATTGGCCTCCACACTTATTGCACTTTTCTGCATGTCTTCCAGGGTGGTGGAATTTCTTTCCCTTAATTGATATGAGATGTCAGCGTCAAAACCATCAGGTAATTTTATCAATGCCAAACCCTATGGAGGTTTGATTTAAGATGGGATTGCATTATACAAGTTATTGAAACGAGTGCAATAATCTTGTACTGTCTCACCTTGATTTCTTTTAATACTTTCGTATTCTGACAATATTTGAAGAGGGTTTTTCTTTACCTCTCATCTGTCTAGAAAACTCCTTTGGAATGCGGTAAGGTCAAGGGCGGAGGCAACGCGTAAACCTTTGTACCATTTTTTAATGTCACCTGTCAAACTTTGGGAAAACAGTCTCATTTGAACATCAGCCTCATCTACTTCATGCAGATCAAAATAATCATTCATTTTATCAATGTGTTGTTGTGCACTCAAAGGTCATGTTGCATCGAACTGTGGAAGTCTAGTTTGATAATCTTGGGGCATGGCATGAAGAGGCACAGCCAACACCAAGGGAGAATATCGAGTTGCCATGATGTGTGGAGGAGGTGGGATAACAGACTGGATGATCGGTGAGGTAGTGACTGAAGACGAGGACGAGGAGGGAATGGATAGCACGGAGGGAGTGATTTGCGGTTTCTCAGTACGAGACAAAACTTCAGGGGTTCGGGGTTGTAAAATGGTTGGGTCGAAAATGATTCCAGCCACAAAAACTATCAGACCGTGTTCTAACCAATCTTTGTTGTGAAAAGGTGTCAAGGTCAGAGTTTTGAAAGGTAACGGGTTCCCCTGAAAAGGAAAGGGACTTATGCAAGGGGGTATGACTCGCTGAACCTTCAACTACGGTCTTTTTCCTGAGCAAATGTTCCGGGTTATCGGTCACTATCGCATGTTCTTGGTCTAGATGAGATCGAGTATAAACTTTCTTGGGATCCATATTTCTTTTTGATTTATATATATATACTTTTTTAGTTTGATGAGTCTGAAAATAATATGTACAAATCTAATCAACCTCTAAACCTTACTTTCTTCTCGAATTTGCAATATTCCAGGAACAAACTTTCTTTTTAGGGGAAAGAAAATGTGAAAATAAATTTTTATGTTCTGTCCCCAGTGGAGTCGCCACTATGTTAGCACTCGGTAAATTTCCTAGAGGTTGAAAGCAGAAGAAATCTACTAAGGTAACTTTATCCAACCACTTTTGAAGCTGGGATCTAGCCCTTCCAACTTCAGAGAGGGATCTCTCTATATGATTTAGCTATGTTTCCAACTTTAAATATTAGGCTAGGTAAAGGGATAGGTCGGTTTTGTTGTCAAAGTATTTTTTCGAATTGGTTGAGACAGTATACACATCCATTGGTCTATGGGGTCTGTGATTTAATAGAATATGAAATACAAGCCAGAAATGCAAAGGGAAAACTTTCACAGGGCAAGATAATATAATCACTGGATCTTTTAGTAATTTAAATGATGAACAACAGAAAAGATGAGAAAGATAATTTCAACAAAGAAGCAATTAAGAATTTCTTTATTGAAAAAACCAGAAGATAACACACTTAAATCTTTCGAGTCAGAAACAGGGTATACTAGATAAATCCTACAACATTCATTACTCTTAAAGATTAGATTCAGAAAACAAAATGATGATGAAGCGAGAATAACATTCAACTTAGAGAGAAAACATCACCAGTGAATACATGCAAGAATCCTGTAAAAGTGCCTCCTTTTTATTAATGGAAGATCTCAAAAAGATTATAGTCTGATAGCGTCAGGGTGTGAAGATCAACAACCCTCAATACTTTGAAAGATGACGTATTTATAACTCAAATTACAAACAATCCTGTCATTAATGATCAAGACGTGCTAAATCTATTTTTAGCCTAACTAATTTAACAAGTTTCCTAAATCTAGGAACTGCTTGATGATGTGGTGTAACTGCACGCTAATTTCTGGATGGGCCGTTGATGAATCTTCTGCACGACTTCATCTGACTGGACAACTGACTGGACCAGGACAACTCATATGCTAATCGATCATATCACAAAGCTCCTCCCATCTAAGATGACTGGGCACGCTGACTTTGAGCAGTCTTCGATACACTTCGTCCATTTTTGTGTACTTGGCGAATGTCATCTTTGTGAGGAAGATGTATCGAATATCGTGTTGGATACTGATGTCCCACTAGAGGGAATCTAGGAATGCCTTGCCAATGATGCTCCCTTGAATGCCTGCAAACTTTGAACTGTCCTTAGCCACTTCGACTAATCTCTTCTTGTAGTCGGGGAGTGTCATCAATTTATCATTGATTACCTTCAGACCAGGAAGACCTTTCTTCTGGAGAGCTTCAATCTTACTGAAGAATTTATGTACCCCCAGGTCCATGGCCTGAACCTTTTCTTCCAATTGAAGCATTAATCCTCTCTTGGTCAAAAATGTTTTGACCTCAAGGATGGTCTCTGTTCTATCTTCAATCTTTAGTTCTTCCATCTCTTCCTTGGTCTTAGAATTGAGGAACTTGATGATCTCATTTGCCTGTGATGAAATGTCTCCCAATTCTACTTTGATCTTTTCAATGGCTTGTTTGGTTCTTAGCACCAACTCATTCTACTCAAACATGATTTGGATCATGGTCCATATCTCGTTTATTGACTTAGTGATGTCTGTCCATACATTCTCTTTAACCTCAGCCAAAGTCTTCCCTGCCACTGTTTTCTTCTGGAGCTACTAGAGCTCCTACTTGAGCTACTCTATCACTTTCTTTTCCTTGGAGACGCTAGTCTGAAAAGAAGATTTGAGTTCCTGCAGGCTCTCAATATCCTTTTTTATCTTGCTGATCTCTGTTTCTTGCAGGTTCATTTTTTCCATGGATTTAGCCAGGTCGGCTGTCTTCTCCTGGGATGTTAATGGAGTTGCAGATGGGACTTTTGTCACTGATGTTGTGCTCACTCCTGAGATTGGAATAGCACTCAATGGAATGAATTCCATGGGCTTCATTTTCTCTTTCGCTTTTAACAGTTTCTCCATCTCGGCTTCCATTTCTTTAAGTTGTGCATTCTGCTCCATAAGCAGCTTGAGCATTTCATCTTTCTCTCCTTCTTTCTCTGCTATCTCCTTCTCCTGTGAATCCTCTATGGGTGGGAATTTCAATTATTTCCTCAAGGATGCTATGTCAGCATTCTTCTTCTTGATCTTTTCCTCAGCTTCTTTCACATTTGAGGGATCCTAACCGATTTTGAGGACCAGCTCCTCCAAAGTCTTGATCCTATTGTCCTTTGCAAAAGACGATATTTTCTCCAACTTGAGATGTGTTTGAACATTGTTCAGGGACACCTGTAATCTGGACGCAGAAGTGGAATCATGCGCCAATGTGTAGAAAACCATTTCCCCTTCCTACTTGTGCAAATCCATCTGATCAGTTGGGTGCACGTCCTTCGTCTGGAATTCGAAGGTGGCCCTCCTGTAGTCAGTGATCAACTTTGGATCTAGTACCTGTGCCGGGAGGAAGGCCATGTGCATTCTGTCTTTCCCTATGTCAAATGCCGACAACAGCCTATGTTGTGAAGTCGACGTCTGTTTCCAGAATTGGGCCCAGGTACTGCTGGTCAGGGTCTAGTTCTTTTTCTTTATCAGCTCATACTTCTCGAAGATACTCAGCTTCGGTTCCCCCTTGCCTGGCTGGGTGGTCAATGGAGGATCTGTAGATTTATCCCTCACTGTTGAGGTTATGGCCTTATGGAGGCTCGAACTGAAGGGTGGTCTATCAACCTTGGTCACTGTTGCAGACGAGGATTCTTTTTCTTTGGTCAGGTCAGGAACTGCAACAGTTTTAGGCCTCTTAGTATGCAGCTGGAACTCTTCAGACGATACCTCCATGACAGGAGGAGATAAGTCTTTTCGAGGCCTCTTTTCCTTTGGGACTTGTGGCGTGGACATTTGAGATACAATAGTTGGGGGATCTTGCTGTTGTACTTCGACCAATGTGTTAGGCTCCTACACTGTCTGATTTGCAAATTTTTCAATTTCAGGCCTAGACTCATGAATATATGGGATGTTTTTGTTCTTGACCCTCATCCCTGATATGATCCCACAAGGATCATAATGCCATGGGAAGCTCATAAAGAACTTCATTTCCCTCAGCATCCTGTCGACTTCTTCCCCCGCGCCACGATTGTTGCAGATGAAGGAGCCAATCTGCCCCTTGATTCTAAGCTGCTGCTTTTTCTTCAAAGACACAAAATGGATATCGTGAGAGTTTATTATCTTCCTTATATATTCCAAAGAAAAAATTATGATGGGAAGATACTTGGGCAGCTTATACGGTGCCAACTCACAGCCGTATACTCTAATCTCAGTGTAATCTTGATACAGGTACCAATACCTGGTCTTTGTGTTTTCCGAGAGATGCAGGATTCTCTGGACTTCATTGTTTATTCGAGGCTCGGGCCTACCACCTAGCATGTTTACCACAAGGTGGTAGAATTGGTCGATGAAATCCTTGAAATTGAAATCAGTGGAGTTGTGCTTGAGCAAGGAGGTCCATGCTGTGACTGCTTGAGGTCTACCATATCCATCCATCTTCTGCATGGAAAAGCCAAATTTATCCACCTGGAAGAAGACGAACAAGTATGCTAATATAGCTGAGTATCTGAACATGCCTTCTGTGTTGAAATTCATGAACTGTTCATGAATATTGCCTGCCAAGAATGTGATGAAGTCGAACTGGGTGGTGGGATTTTCATCGGTGGAGAAGATGGATAGAAAACCCAGAATGGGTTCATCTACCCACTGATCATAATAGTAACCTAACAGAGCACAAAGGGATGAGATGACCTGGTTTCCCTTAGTTGAGAACATTGAATATGAGTAAGGGGGATTTGTGGAGGGAAATTGAGCAGATGGGGGAAGAAAAAGCTCGAATATTTGAGCTCTTTGGGGGAAGGTCATTTTATGGTATAATGCCGTAAGAATTTCCAGGTTGAAGGGAGACGCATAGTCGGCTCGGGAGAATTGCATCATCTGGTCTATGGATTCGGGCGTGATGAGGAGCAGGATCTCTCCAGACGTGGAGATGATGACTCTTTGTTCAGGAATATAATGATCTTGACACTTAAGAGCGAACTCGGGAAAATGGTGGATTTGGGGGAAGAGGTAGAGGGGTAAATTGGACTCCCAGAGTCCAATTTCATCGCTTTGGTCCAGGAAAAATTCCCTGAGCCACGACTGGAGGTCAGCGAAATAAAAATTTCATTTTGTATCTACGATTAACCGATCCTTTTCGACCAGTGGGATCCTGTCCAGGTCAGCAGGAGGCGGGAGAAACAGATTCTCCTCCCCTTCTTCTTGTTTGGGCTTTGGTGCCATTTCTGCAACAATACCTGCAATGAAACACAACGTTAGTGGGGGCAACTGATTTTGGATGAGGGAAATTGACTGTAACGGAGGAGTAAACAGTGTAGAAAATTCTCTGGTTCTATGAGAGGTAAATGGTGAGGAAAGGGAGAATGAGGGGTATTTTTGAGTAAATGGGTGTCTGTTGGGGGCGCGGGAGACAAGTCAGCTGGATAATGGATAGGTTATCCAGTTATAAATGACCAACAAATCACTTAGTGTGAGATGGAGGGTGACGGTGGCTGAGGGAAATATGGATGGGTGACGTGGAGGCTATCGATTGGAGGTAAAATTCATAGAAAGGGGCTTGTAATGAGTGAATGGGGGGGAAGGACTGACAACAGTTATGGGACATGACCAGTTCGGGAGAGGTGGAAGGTGACATCCAGTGGTGACGGAGGTCTGTCGGATAGAAGATGGTGACGGGACTCGGGGCAATAGATTGATGCCACGTATAACAAGGGACCCGCCAGAGGAAGAAAACCATTCCGGACCCCACCCCCCCCTTAGTTAAAAACAGATCATCCGGGGGGGGTCCGAAATCCATTTTGGGCCATTGATCTGCGCGCCTGTTTCTGAGCTGCAGATCTCTGCGCTCTGTTTATCAATCATTCTAGACCCCCCCCCTTTCATTAAAGGAAGAATGGATGGGGGGGGTCCGAAATCCAACGTTGACCGTAGATTTGAGCGCTCGATCCTGAGCCGTCTAGATGCGTGTGAGTCTTATCATCGATTACGGAACCCCCCCCCCTACTTAAAAGTAGAACGGTCGGGGGGGTCTGGAATCATCTGTCCACCATAGATATGGGTGCCACGATCGGGACCATTGATATGTGGAAGGGACATAAGTGGGGGGCGGAAAACACATGCGCCGGGGAAAAACTTAGGATAAATTATTTTTTATGGGTTTTTCCAAGGTTTTCCAAGTAGACACCACTAAGGGGTTAGGAAAACGATCTTTTTAAGCATCTAAAAACATGGTGCAACACCTACATCAAACTGGTTCTTATTGAAATGAAGCAACAAGGCTACTCGCCTACATTCTAACCTATCTTCCTATGACGATTAACCCAGATTAGATTGTTGGGTTAAGAATTTACTCTACCTTGGGGCTATCTGACCAAGATTAGATAGTCTGGCCAGATTTATTCACTAATCTACCTAGACACTTTGGCTAAGATTAAACTGTTTATCCAAATTCATTCACTACCCTATCAACATCAATTTAAAAATAATTTGTCTATGATTGAAAGGTATGGACCAAGTTAGTATTATTGCATGGGGCTTTTATTGAAATCTTTTATGCCCTCTTTTCTTTTTCTTTTCTTTTCTTTTCTTTCTTTTCTTTTCTTTTTCAAATTATTTGCGGAATGAAATATCATTTGTCAACCAAGAAATACTAAATACAGATAATATCCCAGTCACCAGTTGATTCTATAAATTATAGGATGATAACATTCCCTTCCTAGAATTTTCACGGTTTCCTGAGCCCTTTCCTCTATCCTTTTGTCTTCCCCTGTTCTCCATGTTCAATGCATTTCCTGATGTCTCACCTGTGCTTTATCGTCGCATTTCCTCACTAAGGATAACACCAACAACATCACCAAATTTTAAAGTATTTGAACCAGAGACAGAGTTACTTACATCCATGACCAAGCCATTCTAGCTTTCTGGCAATGAGCACAAGATTAGAAGAGCCCTAACCTCATCATCAAAGTCCACTTTTACAGAACTTAGTTGATTAGTA
>ML777877.1:830353-841955 GCA_009831015.1 Picea engelmannii
AATTAGCCAATTCATTTGCGATGAAGGATTTGGGTGCTGCAAAGAAAATCCTTGGTATGAGAATAACAAGAGACATGAAAAATCGCAAACTGACATTGTCTTAGGGTGAGTACACAAAGAAGGTGTTGGAGAGGTTTAGAATGTAGAATGAAAAACCAGTTAGTATACCTTTGGCCATCCATTTCAAATTAGCTAAGGAAATGTGTCCCAAGACACCGGAGGAGATAGAATACATGTCCAGGGTCCCATATTCAGCAGCAGTTGGCAGCTTGATGTATGCAATGGTTTGCACAAGACCAACTATTGCACATGCAGTGGGAGTTGTGAGCAGGTATATGAACAATCCAGGTAAAGAGCATTGGGAGGCAGTAAAGTGGATTCTCAGGTATTTGAGAGGTACTACTACACATGCATTATGTTTTAGAGGTTCAGACACTTTTCTACAGGGATATGTTGATTCAGATATGGCAGGTGATAAAGACAGCAGGAGGAGAACCACAGGGTATGTTTTTACTATAGGTGGAACAACAGTAAGTTGGATTTTGAAACTACAAAAGGTTGTTGCAGTTTCAACAACAGAGGCTGAGTATGTTGCTGCTACAGAGGCTAGTAAAGAGATGATTTGATTACAAAGGTTTATTGAGGAATTGGGAAAGAAGCAGGAGAACAACAAGTTGTACTGTGATAGTCAGAGTGCCATTCACCTTGCATAGAACTCAACCTTCCATTCGAAGACTAATCATATATAGTTGAGGTACCACTTCATACGATCCGCCTTGGAAGATGGAAAATTGAAGCTGGAAAAGATACATACTAGCCAGAATCCTGCAGACATGTTAACAAAGGGAGTAACCAGGGAGAAACTGAGTTCTTGCTCAGTATCAGTTGGTCTTCAAGAATGAAGATGAATATGAGAAATTTACCAGGTCCAAGAAGGTTCAGAGTCCAGCATATACAGCAGTGGTGAAGTTGTTGAGATCAATCTCCAAGTGGGAGATTGTTGGTTGTGGAGCTTGCTTATCTTCCTGATTCAGAGGTCCTTGCTTTCAGCCGTGTTTATACCCCATGAAGTATTTACACCCCAAAAGTATGTACACTCTTCCACGTGGGGGAGTGCTGAGGGGGGTACCCCCTCTGCGAGGTCCAGGGGGCCTATCCCCCCGACTGGGGGGTCTGGGGGCAAGCGGGCCACCAACGGGGGTTCGACAACAACATCCCCCGAAGCAAAAATTGCCTTGTAAAAGTATATTGTAATTTCATTGTAAATCTGGACCGTTCATTATAAGGTCGCAGATCTAACAGTAGAGATTATGTTAGGGTTTTTTGCCCTAGAAGGCAACCCTCTTTTATGAGGGAAATGTATTGCGGCTATGGATGAGGGTGAATATTGTATTCTGAGAGAGGAGACTGTGAGAGAAAGAAGAGGAAGTTACAACGGGTTTTGCTGTAGGTTGTATTCCTTCATTTGCTGGATAATAATAAAGGAAGGACCTGGAAATTTTTCTGGTGGACGTAGCCCACACTGGGTGAACCACGTAAATCTGTGTCTCTCTTGTATTGTGTGTCTTCTGTGTCTTGTTTTTTCATTTGTTTTATTTTATTTCTCCGCGGTCCTGTTTTTCTAACATATTCTCCTTCACACAAGTGTCATCCATCTGCCTCTTTCCTCCAATAATTATTTTCTTTAAATTTATTAATTGTCTCATTTCCCTCACCCACCTAGAGTTGCTCCTAAATTTACTCCTAGGTGTTCCTAGATCCCCTTACATGTTTTAAATACTTTCCCTAAAATGATGTTGCTAATTTAGTTCATTTTAGAAGGTTCTTAATTGCAGATTCCTTACTATGTTGACCTCACTTTTTACCATAAGTTCCCTTCTTTCCTTTATTATGTTTCCTCCAATTCTTAGTTTCCTAATTTTTATTTTTCCCTTCTTTCCCCTTTTAATAAAGCCAAAATGGCAGTTGCGCTATTTAATCTTTTCCTTTTTTTTTTATTAATTTAATATATTTTTATACTTTCCCAAGTTAAGAATTAATTTCTTCTTTACAATTTAAAACCACGGGTTTTAATTAAATTATTACTCTCTTCATTTTACCCCATCAATTTATGAAGACTGAAACTATTACATAAGTGGTTTTTTTTTTTTGTTTAAATTTATTTTTATTTTTATAGGGTCTTTTTGTTAAGGTTAAACAAAATTCTACCCTAGAGATGTTTTAGACTTAGGACTTAGATTCTGAACTGGGAAACAATTATTTAGGGAAGTCGGTTTAAGAATTTCTTAATGCATTAAAAGTCTTAGGGCCATCTAGGTTTGTTCCTTCATCATTATCAATGCGACGTGCCCTTTAGGGCGCACCACATTCTCCAAGGGTGCCACTCGCCTCTTGTGTTTCTTTTACGCGATGTGCCCTTCAGGATGCACCACGTGCTCCAAGGGTGCCACTCGCCTCTTGTGTTTCTTTTGCGCGACGTGCCATTCAGGATGCACCACATGCTCCAAGGGTGCCACTTGCCAACTTGACTGATTGGTAGACATCAATAACCCCTAGAGTCAACACTCCACCAGGTGAACTTGTGGGAGACTAAGGGATTCTAAGGAATAAGGCCCCGGCCTTATTTCGTGCCCCTTAGAATCATTGTGAGCGACTGTCGCAGTCTGCCCTCACGGCATCGTGGATCCTCTCGAAATAGGTAATCGTTAACCTACAGTTCGAGCCACGGCGGGAGTGCTAGTAGCCAGTGGCAGGGATGCTGTCCACACCTCTCCCTCAACCTCTCTGGAAATCATGTGTGGCCCCTTTACTCGATATGTGAGTCTGGTCGGAAATCTATCATCAGCCTACATCATCAACAATCATATCAGAACATGTCCACATCATATCATCAAATCAAATATACTAAAATCACAGTAAACAATCAACCCCAAAGCACACTCCCTGACTCGATCTGGAGTCTAAGGGGTCCTGTCGATGCCTCTGCATCCTCAAGGTCAAAAACCCTGCACACTCAATAAAACTGAGTCAATAGCACCTGTCCATGTCAAAGCAGTAAAACATCATGCCATCTATCATATCGCATCATAATCAAGGATAAATGTTTTCTTATCATAAAAGTCCAGATCATTTGCGAGCAAGTGTCCTCAAAGAATAAGTTTTCTCAGTGCGCCAGAGAGGGATGTTACAGAGTTGAATATATTATGAAATGAGTTATTCTCATGAATCCTTCTTCTTCTGAGGCCTGTTTTTTTTTACTGTCATTGATTCTAAAATATGAATCTTCTCGATGGAGGAGTATCCCTGTAATCTTCCTCGTAGAACTTCATATCCCCTCTGACTATTTTTGCATAGATTTTTGTATACGTTTCTTGATCTATCATTTTGGAGCTTGATCAATTTTCTATATGATTGTATCCAAGTTGGACTTGTCATGATTAGGCCTTTGACTGTTGATAATGTCATCCAAAACTTTTGAGTTGTTCTGCATATTTTTCTTTTAAAGACCCTTTCTTAATGTGACAATCTATGCTTCCAAATTTCCAATCATCCTATCTCTTTCTTCTAATTGTTCTTTTAGTTCTTCTTCAATTCTTTTATCTTCTTCTATTTGAACCTTCAATCCCCTAATCATCTGCTCTAGTTCTTGAGTGTGTTCTTTCTTTTCTAGTTCTGCTTGAAGCTTCTTGTTTTTCTTATTTTCACTTTTTATAACTTCTATAACACTCAACAATTTTTATCGGTAGTCAACTTGTGGCTCTCTGTATTCTTCTTTAATGTCCTCTTTATCAGAATATTTTATTGCCATGAATAGAACTCTTTCTATCTCACTTTCACTAACTTCGTATTCATCTGATGAAGAGATTTCTTCTTTGGTGCAAAATGTTTTCTTGAAGACTTTCTTTTTGGTTTTTTTGCCTTTATATGTTTGTTTTCCATTTGAATCATCTTCATCATTTATTTTCTTTTTCTTATGAGGATAATTGTTAGCAAAATGACCAACACCATCACAATTAAAACAAATCAATGGAAGCTTACCTTTATATCTTTCATCGGTTCCCATTTTTCAATCTTCTAACAAAGTTGGCAACTTCTTCATCGTCTTCCGAGATTTCACTACTACTGCTATATTATTTTTCTTTTTGCTTTCCCTTTTTATTTGACCTTTTTGATGCTTTGAATGTTGCTTCTTTTATACCTGGATTTTCCTCTTCATTTCTCATTTCATAGGATGTGAATATTCCATGTAGTTCATCCATTCTTATTGAGTCTATATCTTCTCTTTATTCTAGTGTTGATATCTTAGGATCAAATATCATAGGAAGAGATATTAGTACCTTTTGAACAATTACAGATTCTTCAATTTCTTCTCCCAATCCGATGATTGCATTCAATATTTCATCAACTCGTAAGAAGTAAGCTGCAATATTCTCATCTTCCTTCATATTTAACTATTCGAATTGACCTCTGTAAGTTTGAAGCTTTGCTTCTTTGACTTTTGAATCTCCTTCATAGATATTTTGAGGTTTGTCCCAAATATCTTTAGCAGATTTACAATGTATAACTTTTTTATATACCGAATCAAAAATCCCATTCAGAAGTGCATTTGTGGCTTTGGAATTATTTAGACTGAGTTTCTTTACATTGTCATTTGTTGGCAGAACTGATGGTTCTTTGTATCCATCTAAAAAAGATTTCGAAACTTCAAATACATGTGCTTGTACATATATTTTCATCCTTCTTCTCCATAATGCATATTTTTTTCCATCAAACTATGGTATTCCATTTTTATACATTTTGTTGCTCTCCATTATCTACCTTTCAGTGGTTGAACTGATTTCTGAAGGAACCTACTATGATACCAATTTTTGGACTACTAAGAGGGGGGGGGGNAATAGATATTTTTTAATCCTTTTTACCACAATATTCAAGTGTTATTTACTTTATGATCAATATAGCATTATGATCCAACAATTACAGAGTAAATAAACCATAATCATATGCATACACAGTACACCAATATTTTTTACGTGGAAACCCAATGCAGGAGAAAACCACAGAACGATTTTTCTTATTTGTCTTTAAGAATTACTTTCATTGGAAGCACCAACTTCCTTTGTTTTCCAAATGCAACTAGAAGGAGGCTCCAACCCCCTATTTTCAGGCTACAACCTCAGGGAAGCTCCAATTTCCCAATTCTCTGGCTACAACTAGAATGAGGCTAAAATCACCTATGTTCTCTGGCTACAGCAAGAAGGTGGCTCCAACCACCTATCCTTTCCCTGTCCAACTCCCCTGAAATATATGTACCAAATGTGGAAACTGAATATGTCAGTGTCACAACCTGTTCTATCAAATTTGTCACTATATATTCATCAACCAATCTGATCTAATCACATTTACCTTAAACACTATACCACAATTTTTTACCTCAAACCGTGTTCCAGAACCTCACTGTTATACAACCTCTATCTGTACCAATAATGTCAGCAACATTCCTCAACCAAAATCCCTCATCAATTTCATCATCCAAATCTGATTTCTAACTTTGTAACAGACCTAGTGTATATGATCACATACTTGCAAGCCTTCCTTAACTTTAACAACAAGAGACTAACATTTTCAGCAAACTTTACTTTAGTCTCACATGACTAATTTTGGATTAGTCAACAACCCTAACTTGCAATAATCGTAACTATGTACCTATAGTAAATAAAGATATGAAAATGGTACACAATTTTATTCAGTGTCTTGTCTGCAATTCCTCCAGGTTTCACTACTTGGAACCTCCCATAAAAGGATTTATAGAAAAAATGTCATACCTTGTTCAATATTTTTTTATTCTAGAGAGATACCTTGTAGATCATTCCCTGCATGGAATATTTTTCTGCATGTATCTGAAAATGGTGTGTAACATATTATAGATTGTACTCTAACCAATACATTTGGTCTTACTGAATTTTGATATGTTATGAATAATTTATGATTTTTTTACACGAAACACTTGCTTTAGACTAGTTTCAGGACTAGCCACAAACCCTATTTTCCATGAATTGTAATTCCCAAAATAAAATGACCCACAAGATGAAATGTTTATCGCAGTTACTTGGATCTATTTTCGCAACAAACTCCATATTTCGTCGTCTAAATCATAGTAGAAAATAAGTTATTTTGAAAATGGTGAGATGACCTATAAATAAGATACCTTAGAAAGAATCATCAAAAGACTTTATCCTCCCTTGAATTTCATCCTTATTTACTTCCCCTTCCCTCTAAAATTCTCCTTAGATATCCTTTGGTTACCTCAGTCACTTATAGATATTGAATATGCTCAATGGATACTAATGGGGGACCCTTTCTATCTTATTTATACTCTCCAAGTAGCCTCCTCTAGAATTATCCACTTAACCAGTTTGTCCACTTAACCAGTTTGTCCACTTAGCCACTTTGTCCACTTAACCAACTTTTTCCACTTAGCCACTTTGTCCACTTAACCACTTTTTCCACTTAGCCACTTTTTCCGCTTAACCAACTTTGTCCACTTAGCCACTTTGTCGACTTAACCACTTTGTTAACCTAACCACTTTATCCACAAATAGTAAACTCTCTAATTCTAGTTGCAACTAATTTATCTTTAATTGTTTTCTTGTTGCAACCACTTTAACCCATGACTAACCACTTCGAATGGTCATTTTCTTCTAGGAGCTTCTAGAATAATTTGACTTCTTTGACCTTCTAGGATCTTCTAGATAACTCACGAGGGTTCTCCAATTTCATATGGCCAGAACTCTCGAACCGTGAGGAGTTATGTGACATTCCACATATCACCGAAAATGGTATGACATGTACTATCCATCTAGAGTAGTCTTACCTGCAAATATATTAAACTTCATAACATTCTAAATCAGTCAAACTGAAGTCCCTTAATCATACTATTGGGGCTACCAAAATTTTCTATTGGACTTGCTTCAACGGTTTCCATCAATGACAACCAACCCAATTAATCAACAAAAATATCCCTTATGGAAATGGGTCTTGTAATTCCTCTCACAGTTCTCTATTTTCCTTCTTCATCCCATGTAAGTTTCTTGTTATGACAATTTAGGACAACATTATGCTTGTCCAAACAATCCATTATGATTAGGATATCATAATATCCCAATGGTATTATACTTATGTCAACAACTGTACTTACTCCATTCATATTTACTAGACAACTTTTGAATGCCTCATTGATCCTTCTTTTGGTTCAAGTGGCTAGTTGAACTAAACTTGACTTTTCAATCCTACTTTTCTCCAAGTGTAATCTTTCCACTATTTTATGGTCAATGTAACAATGGATTTCTCCCAAATAAATCAAAATAACAACATGATGATTAATGATCTTACCTTCCACTTCAATCATATTGGATTGGTACTCTTCTTGTCGATCTTCTAAGGCTTCATGTATTTTTCCCATGTCCTCTACTATTATATCCGCTTGTATTTTGTGCATGGTATTCATTTTTTCTTATCTCTGAGTACAATCATTTTACATTTTCTCTTCTTTGCATCCCCAACATTTATTTGTTCTCTTCCCCTTTTTCCCAAGGAGTCTTATCTCTTGGATTCATCCTTAGTATATTGATCTTGTTGATTTTTATTAGGCTTGTTTTTGTTGAAATGAGTTTTCAATCCCTTCCTCCTATTACAATATATCTCTTTCTTCTTATCCTTCCAAGATTTATGCAAAGATTCTTTCCTCTTGCCTTGCTCATACATGTACTTATCCTTTCTAATGGTCTCTGTCAAAGTTCTGGTATCATAATATTAAATATTCTCTTTATAAAAATATGGGATTCCACTCAAAAACCTATGTATATTGACCTTCTCATTCTTGATAAACCCTATATACTTCAACAATCCAAATAACGTCTCTTCATATTCTACCATGGTCATGCCTCCCAAAAAGAGTTCAAAGAACTCTT
Organism: Picea engelmannii; assembly: GCA_009831015.1. Lineage (NCBI taxonomy): Eukaryota > Viridiplantae > Streptophyta > Pinopsida > Pinales > Pinaceae > Picea > Picea engelmannii. The sequence continues at coordinate 838,321 of ML777877.1, forward strand.
GCATCCTCTTGTCATAAAAGTGATATGAAAGGTACTTCTTTTGAAAATATCTCTTGCGTTGCTTCCAAGTTATCTTTCTCTCATTAATGGGTTAAACGTGCTTCAATTGATCCCACCACATAACATCTTTTCCATGAAAATGGTATGTGGAAACTTTGGCTTCTGTGTTAGATGAGTATTTGTGAAACTACAAATACTTCCTTATTCCAAGAAAAAATTCTTTAATACCATCTTCCCTTTCTCTTTCACAATCAAAGGATGGTGTCTTAATCTTCCTTAACTATCCTTGAAAACTATCCAATTCATGTCTTCTTCTTTGGTGCCTGACAGGAGATACCTATGGACTGCTTATGGAGTCTTCAGATGCATAAATTTTACTTGTTGAGTAAGGAGGTGAGTGATGTTGGTGATTTCTAATAACAATTTTTTGATGACAAACTCTTCTATATTTATCTCTTATTTCATAATGTGTTCCTTCTTCCTCTTTCCTCTAGTTTGATCCATTCTTTTATTTCCTATGCAACCGACTTAGGATTTGCATCATTTTAGGACTTATTTAGTTTTTTTCTCCCATCAACCTATCATTGTCTTCTTTGTAACTTTACAATTCTATTTTTGGTATTCTCACATGCTCTAATAATGTTTCCTGTTCCCCTCTTCTCATGTGCCCATTTGATTTTGTCTTAGCATTACCAACACTGATATTTTGACCTTTGTCTCATTTATCATGATTGAAGGCTCCCTCTCCTTCATACATGTGTGAAATATGAATTCTTATCTTGACTTGATATGTTTATACCCCCTAGTTTGGAAAAAATGCAAGCAACCATTTTGTTAGAATTATGCATATCAAACAAATTGCCAATTAATGTTACATACCCTTTTTCTTCTCAACACATGAAGAATTATATCACAATAAAACAAATTATAATAATCCCATGTTATTCTCCTGTCAATCATATTTCAAATGAATACACTCATGAAAAAATACGATCTCTAAGATGAAAGTTATGGCTCCTTCAAAAACCCACTTTCACATCATTTGTGCATTTTCTCTAGTGGTGTAATTTTATTGCAAGTTCAACTTATGTAAAATGTAGAATAAACTATTGAAGGAACTATATAAATGTTTATATGAGACATAGATAGAAATAATGAAAATGAATTCAAAAAAACTCTCATACTTTCAATCTAATGCTCTAGTAAAAAACTGCAACAATCTGGAAATGACAACTTTGTCATTTTTCACCTCTTTTTTCCAGACATAGAATTTTTAGCAAAAGTGTATATATCTCAATTTGTGCACTTATGGAAAAATTTCACAAAACCAAAGTTGTTTTTCTTGATGAGTATATAAAATTGCAAGTAAATACAATTTTCCAGTTTTGTGATCTTGGGTCACTTTTCCTCCTCTAAAAATAAAACAAATCTCCAAAACGTGGCCCGAAATAGTGAATTTTGTCCTATTTCAACATCCCCATTCCAATCCTCATATAATTTATTCAGTTCCTTCCTGGGTTATTTCCATGTCTTCTTTGTAGACTCTCTCCAAGAGTACCAAAATAATCTCTCTTTCTGCCAATGATCTGCACCCATATATTTAAAAGCCACTACTTTTCAATTTATAACAAATCCAAGCATATATGGACAATAGTAGTCTCTGGAAATTTTGTATATATCCTCCCTGTAGAAAAAACCAATACATTTCATCTCAATTCAAACAGATCTACTCCATTTATGTCCAAAATAAGAAAATGTCTCCATACTTTATTTTTAAAACTGTGGAACGGTTTTTCCTAAGTAAAATCTACATTGTCGATCTCAAATTGGAAGAAGTCTAGAATATTTATCTACTCTCTATCAATGATCGACAATTTATTTAATAAATGAACTTTCCCACTGACCTCCTTGATGCCCGATCATTGGTTTTTTTTCTCTAACCAAAAGTTTCCCATGAATTTCCTCGACGCTTGATCTTCGGTCATCGACCATCGATTGTTTCCATTGCAAAGCAAAGATTTATCACAAATATTTCTGAACCTCGACCATTGAAGATCAACCATCTCTTTGCTGATGTGGAAACTATGTTGATGTGGCATGACACATGGATTTTGGAATGACATACACATCATCTTGAGGAATCAATTAGGATGACGTGGCATGACATGTGGATATTGACATGGAATGAAACATGGATGTTGATGTGGCATGAAATCACATCACCCTATTTTCCCCATCATGCATTGACAATCTCTCTTGGAAGAATTTCAAATTCGCACTAAATATGTCGATGTCAAGTCATCGATCATCAAAGATCAAATATTTCCTTTGGTCAAATGAAAATTTCTTCAAATTTTGTCGATCCTCAGCCATCAACTATTGATGATCAAATATGTCTTTTGTTTGAACTTCAACACTTAGATAATTCTGGACAAAACCTAGGTGAATTTGGGTCATTGATCTCCCAACCATGATGATCTCGACTGTTGATTTTCTCCTTCTACTTAAATGACTAAAAAAAAATACTTACCATTTATATTCCTCATTTTACAAATCACCGAAATGAATCTCAACCATTGATCTCAAAAATTTGTGAAAATTTGAAACATTATCAAATTTTAAATTTATCAAGGGTGAATCTAGGCCATTGACCTACATACAAAATATGATCTCGGTCTCCGATTCTCCAAACTCTACCCTGTGATACAATGATATTTAAAATATGAATTATTTTCAACCTTCCCGGTTGAATTCAGATTTGCAACTTTGCAGATCGAATCCTTTAACTTTTTAGACAATTTCGAGTATTCTAAAACTCGAATTTGCTCATGAATTTGGGGATTTTTCTATCTAATATTCCATATTCTTTCTTCAAATTCATACAAACTGAATATGTGACAAAAAATCTACCCAATTAACAATCGTTCTGGCCCATACAACTGTGGTGTTTGAACTAGAATCTTTGATACCAATCTATAACATATCCAACCACCCACAGGATGTCCACACTACTTCAAAATGCACTTGAAAAATGATTTTGAATGCTAATAACAATTAATTAATGAAGAATCATAAAACAATCACATCTAATAAAAAATATTCATGCTACAACATAAAATGAATGAACAATGTTCCATTCACAACAATAACTAGAAATCATGCATATTATAAACATGAATCCCATAGATAATAATTAATGTACAACTGAAATAAATGTAAAATCAAAGGAAACCATAAAAGAGATAACTTATCTTAAAAAAAATAAATCAACCATTGGATGTGCACCAAGGGCGTTCCACCCAACCTTAGACACTATTGTTCCAAGTCTCAACAGTAGGTCACCCATGATCTAGGGCTGTGAGTAGACAAGGATGGGTTCTAGAGAGACCCTCAAATTACCAAACTAGTCAACACTCAATCTCTCACAAGTTTCTCAACACAAAACTGTTGATACTGAGAGGGGGGTGAATCAGTATCAAGTATAATTTAAAACATTTTCAACTTATACTTAAACCATTCAACTATATCCAATGAGAAATGAACAATAGTATAAGAGTTACACCAATACACCACAATACACCATGCACAATATATGAGAAATAATCAATAGTTATTGTTCAAGGGAAGTAATGACT
>ML777877.1:867453-881772 GCA_009831015.1 Picea engelmannii
TTAATATATCTGTATTTTCTGGATTAAAGAGAGATTTAGGCATGGCAAACCAGTATAGGGGAAAAGTAAAGGTTTTATAAAAATGAATAAAGAGGATTTACGAGGAGGGATTGCGATGTGGTAAAGTGAACTAGACAAGTATAAGGGAGATGGACACTGGAAGATCTAGGCGATGGAGGATAGTTTTATTAAGTAGACAAGGATAAAGAGAGGGTGATGGTATGAGTTTTTGTTCTCCTTTTTTTTGGAATTTTCATTTGTTAAGGCCACACTAAAATCCCCCCCCCCAGTTTCTAGAAGGTCTTAGGCTTAGGGTTTAGATTCTGAGCTAGGCAACGATTGGTTAAGGGTAATGCTGAAGGTTTTATTCAGGTGTTGAAGACTTAGGGCTAATTAGGTTGACTCCATCAACCACCTTTATCGTGACGTGCCCTTCAGGTCGCATTACGTGCGCCAAGGGTGCCAGTCGCCTCTGGAATTTCTTTGTGCGACGTGCCCTTCAGGATGCACCACGTGCTCCAAGGGTGCCACTCACCAACTGAACTGATTGGTAGACCTCTATAACCCCTGGAGTCCATACTCCGCTAGTTGAACTAGTAGGAGACTAAGGGCTCTAAGGAATAAGGCCCCCACCTTATTGCGCACCCCTTAGAATCATCATGAGCGACTGTCACAGTCGGCCCTCACAACATCGTGGGTCCTCTCGAACTAGGTAATCGTTAACCTACAGTTCGAGCCACGGCGGGAGTGCTAGCAGGCGGTGGCAGGGCTGCTGTCCACCCCTCTCCCTCAACCTCTCTGCAGTCGTGTGTGGCCCCTTTACTCCATATGTGAGTCAAGTCGGCAAGCTATCGTCAGCCTGCATCACCAATAATCATGTCAGAATGTCGTCATCAAATCATCAAATCAAATGAAACATCATAATAAACATATCAACCCAAAAGCACACTCCCTGACTCAGTCCGGAGTCCAAGGGGGTTCTACCGATGAATCTGCATCCTCAAGGTCAAAAGCCCTGCACACTCAATAAAACTGAGTCAATAGCACCTGTCTACATCAAATATTAACATATCATGTCATCTGTCAATCACATTATAATCATATATAAAAGGTTTAACATAAAAAAGGGTCGAGATCACTTGCGAGCAAGTGTCCTCAAATAATAAGTGTTCTCAGTGCGCCAGAGCGGGATGTTACAACCATGTAATCCCTTAGGATGTCCACTTCTTTCGAAAGCTCCATTGCATCTGGTCGAGAATCTCCATGATGGGACTCTCAAGATTCACAACTGTGACCAATGTTTAGCAAATGCGAATGCATCTGAGGCATGCAGGCACTAATTCATGGTTGGAATACACTAGTAATTACTACAACCAACAAATAATGATTTATTCCTAAAAATATCACCCCAATATCCCAACCAAGAATAAGAATTAATAAGGAATGATATATGGGAAACAATGAAAAAAAATGTGAACCCCCAAATATCCCACAAGAGGTGTTTATATATTTTCTTGGAAATTAAGAACGGCATGGTCTTTCCACAAGAAGCTTTGATAACCAATTATTTCCTTCTCGTTTCCAAGTTGGGTAAATTTAAATATAATATAAATACTTATCCCCTTTGCCCCCTCTCTCATGGAATCATATCCCCCCTATAACTCTATCCTTTTCCATCTTGCCGCCAACGATGTATTTTATTATTTTCAATGTTCAAAGTATTACATTTCCTATAAACTCCATCCTCTTTTGATTATTTAGGCACTCCAACCTTTCATCAAGTAAAAAAAATACATTATTAATATGGGGATGGAAAACTAAGGTGTTACACAATTCATGCAAACACCCATATCTATAATGTGATTTTATTTTCCCATGAAGATTTTAAAAATAAACACTGGTAATATAAATTTATTGACTCGGCTAATTTTTCATGAAAGTGTATATCTTGTACAATTATTTAGAGAAGAGCACACAGAATGTGTTCAAATTTTAAATTTTGTGTTGGAGATGTAATATTTGAAGGAAACGAGAAGATAAATGAAGAAAATCTAAGTGAAAAGAGATGTTGCCAAAGGTATTGGTTCTGTTTTTCCTGATTAACTCCTTTAAGATGCATTTACCTTGTTATAATTTACTAAGTGAATTGATGGGAAAAATAGGTACATAGAAAGAAAAATGACCATGTACTCTAGTATAGTTTCACCCTAAATTAGAAGGTCCCATAGGAAAATTATCAACATATGCAGTTTTTTCCATCCTCATAATTAAACTTCCCACATCCAAACTAGATCTATCTTCCATTAATTTGTTTATTTGAAATTATAAAAACATTAAATATATTTCACCTCTATTTGAACCTTAGCTAGACTTGGGAATATGGGTTCTTAGATAAACTTTGTGTCATTATATTGTCTAGTTACTTATCCACAAAATACCACTCATCAATAAGTGGTCATTATGAAGGTGAAAAATTCATTAATAAGTGGTCACTAGAAATGTGAGAACAAGGCTTCCTAATAAGTACATAATTGTCTCTTTCCTAGTTCAAATGAAAAATCTAAAAATGAACAAAAGACTCTACCTTCATATAATTTATATTTTCCTTCACTATTTAGAATTATTTAAAAAAAATTCCTCTAATTTTATAGTGGTAGAGTTTTTTGAGTTCACAAACGACCTCAAAATTAGATTTATAGAGGGAGGACTCTAATGTCACTTCTCTAAAAGAGAAACATCCAAGACTACACCTTAGCTTTCCTTGGTAAGTATGGAAATTTATTTCCTTTAATTATAACTTCTCTTCATTGTTTTATACTAATAAATTAAGATAAGGATAAACATTCGACAAACGTGACCTTCTAGTTTTCCATCATCAGAATCTGGTCAAGGAATCTTTGCTGAAATTACAATTTTAAATTGATAAGTTTATTATTTTCATGTGGAAATTAATTCAATTCCCTTGAATACCCCTACCACAAATGGATTTTGTAATGTCAACATATGATATCCTATAACTACAAATATAAATTGATTCTTATGAGATTTAAGACCAAAGATGTTGGTTTCCTTTCCCATTATTTTGAGAGATTGAAAGAGAGCCATTTCATCACTTGTTTAGACTATTGGATGAATTATTCCCTCAAAAGATGAAATGATGTAGGGGTTGATGAAGAAATTCATTTTGAAAATGGGAATTTGGTTTTGTTGTTACAATGTAATAAATAACATCATGAAAATGGATCATGAAAATGCAAAGCTTGTAGAAGGTCTTAGAGCACCTAATTCTATGTGTTGTAAGACATAATTCCCATTTTTATATTTGAGACTTTGCACTGCATTGATTTTCTCATGTTAATACCATATACAAAATATACCATTGTGTAGTTTAGAGTATTCACTCTTAATAAAAGTTGTAGGGAATATAACTAAATCCTTTTATCAAATTTGATTAAAATTGTCTTATTTTTTTCACTGGAAAACGAAATAACATATGTTTAAGAAAAAAAACATATACATTTCTTGGGTGCAAAGGCGCATTACAAAAAGTGATTCTAAATATGAAAAATGAGGTTTATAATGAGAAAGAGACAAAATTACATGCATTTAGGTCTCATTACCAAGACCCAAATAAAATTTTATCCCCTATAGCTAGAAGAAAGATAACAAAAAATTATAGTGCAAAAATTATTTCCATCTCTGTATGAAACGTGACCATGATTAGTAAATTATTCTTTAATATAAAAAACATTTCTTGCATACTGAGATTTTCCTTGGATACAACATAAGACAAAGTATTTTGTTCCTGAAAAGCATGCCAAAAGGTAATTTGTGAAAATATTGAAGCAATAACATGTAGTTGAGTATCAATGTAATTGAGACCCAAATTGGTAACCTATATTTGCCCCCCCATACAAAATATTACCATTGTTGAGTCCCCAAATATCTATAGGTGAAGGATGTCTCTTCCTACTACCACTTTAAGAAGTGAAAATAACGCCTTGAACTCAGCCAAATTGTTGGTCCATGAACACAAGTTGATTTTCTATTTTATCATATGTGCATTAGAAAGCAATAAAATAAAACCTATACCGCAATGGTGTTCCTTCCATTAGAAATCACCATAAAACAAATCCCCAGCATATGTTCTTATCAATAGTTAGTATAGGATATAGACAAGGATGTATAATGTTATGCACACCTTCATAACATTCCAAGAGACCGAGAACCTTGTTTGATGTTTTAAATGTAGGAAACGTAATGTTGCAAAAAATAATAGCATTCCTTACGATACAAATTCCCCAAAGAACCAATATAGGAGGTAATTACAAATACCTTAGCTCTAGGTGAGAGAAAAATTCATGGCAATAGTCCATAAGTGAAATTTTATTCCATATATGAACTATTCCAATCTTCCATTCAATATATTTCCAAATTTGCCTAGAATATGGACATTCAGGGAATACATGTAAGTTAGTTTCGTCATTATGTTTACAAAGATAAAAAAATCCCGATCCATGATTTTCGATTAATTGTAAACAATCACAAGCCTATACTTTCCCATTCAAAGGTAGCCAAAAAAGTAAAGTACTTTTCAAAGGGCCCCAAATATTCTAGAGCTTCTTATGCCACCAAGAAGGTTGTGCAAACCCCCTATATTGAAGTGACTCATATCACAATTTCATTCATAAGTCTCCTCCAGTTGTGTTAAAAGTCCAAACCAATTTATCCTCTAGATCAAATATATGAACGTTCGCATTGTGTAACGAGTTGATGAATTGGTCCCAAAATGGTGCCATCTTCTCTCTAGCCTAGTGTCATTATAGAGAGACAACCTTGCACCCAAAAAAAAATTCTTTCACCATCAACCACTTTATTTAAGTTATATAAACCCCTCATCTAGATCTAAATTACCAAATCCTTTGGAAGAAATATATTATCTCCACAACCTGAACTAGCATCTAGCCAATTTTGACATGTAATATACATCCTACCTTCCATACCATATATTTACTAATGATCAAGAATGCAATGGTTAGATCACTCCATTGATTAGATGAGTTTACCATGGGTTTCTTCCCAAGATAGATCCAATCCAACACTGAGCTAGAACATATATATATTTGTCCACTAGAATATATAGCACCATAGATTGTCACATATTAAGAGAACCCATAAGGATTTTTCATCTAGGGCCTTGCCAAAAAGTCATAAATATTTTATATTCCATCAACCCATGACCCTGAGGATTGATATACTTTTCTATTTTTCTAGGTGAGAGGCCAACTATTCAGGATTTTCTTTCCAAAGGAAATTAGAACATATTTTATGAATACGATCGAGGATGTCTTTTGGAAAAAATAAAAACAAGTGCCAGTACACTGGAATGGATTCAATTAATAACTTGATCAAAATCAACATTCCACTTTATGATAGCCATCACTCACACCATAAGTTTATTTTCTTTTCAATACATGTTAGAATACATTTTCAATCAGACATCTTGTAGTTGTTGGGTTTCAGAGAAAACCCAAGATATTCGATACCTTCCTAGAAGTCACAAGAAGTAAAATTAAATATCCCTAAAAAATTTCTTCAAATCATCATTTACCTTCAAAAAATAAACAATATATTTTACCAAATTTATGACTATGCCAATAGCCTCACAAAAAATTTAAATAATTTCCTTGTAGATTTGGGCTTCATGTTCCACTCAATAGAAAAATATGATGATATCATCAACAAATAATAGGTGAGTAAAGATTTCAAAACATCCTATCCTTACCCCTTAGATGAAATTTGATCTTTTTGTTGACTTTATAGCCCTATTAAGGCTGTCCTTTATCGACATAAAAAAATAGGGGGATAGTGGAAAGCCTTGTCATATCCCACGTCCATCTTGAAAAAAAGACAAGCTAGATGCATTTATTAGTACTACAATTGAAACTGTGGACACACAAGACATGATCCACTTTATGATTGATAGTTCAAAACCCACATGGCTAAGTAATATTATGAGATAGAGCCAAGAGACTCAATCATATGCCTTCAAGAGATTGATTTTCATTATTGATACAAGGCACTTGAAAAATTTGATAGTGTGCATACATTCCCACAAATATCAAATTGCTTCATGAATGATCCAACATTAAAGAAAAACAACCAACTCTAGAGTAATTCTAGAAGTTCAAAAAATTAAGTCTAACCTCTATGATATTGGCCATTATTTTATACAAACATTTACATGTAGCAATCAATCTAAAATCATAGAAAGAGGTAGGAAATTCTAGATTCAGAATTAATTCAATGAATGTAGCATTAATAAACAGAGAGTTTTTTCTATTTTGTCATTCTTTTTCCACCATCCATAGAATGTCCTCACTAATAATATAAAAAAAACCTTCAAATAATTAAGTTTTCCATCCATTAGTCCATATACGTTTATCTAGTTTGAATGAATTGATTATAGCTAGGAGATTTTTGATTAATTGGGTTGGTTGTCATTGATGTCAACCCTTGAAGAAAGTACAATAGAAAAATATGGTAACATCGACAATATCGTTAAGTGACCCAAGTTGGTTTGAGGTATAAAGGAATGAATATTAGTGAATATGAAGGTAAGACTATTCTATATGGATAGTACATGTCGTTTTGTTTTTGGTGCTATGTGGTACATCGCATAACTCCTCATGGTTAGGGAGTTATGGATTTGAGAATTTGGAGAGCCCTCTTGAGTTATCTATAATCCCCTAGAAGATCAAAGAAGTCAATTTATTCTAAGAAGCTCCTAGAAGAAGTTTGCTAGTCAAAGTGGTTGTAACTAGGAGTTAATGATGAGTTATGTTGTTGCAAAAAGAAAATAATTAAAAATAAATTAGTTGCAACTAGAAGTGGTGAGTTTACTATTTTTGGATAAAGTGGTTGTAAGTGGACAAAGTGGTTAGAAGTGGGTTAGCTCTAAAAGAATAATGTTTGGTAAAGTAGTTAGAAGGTAACCCGTAGAGGAAGCTACTTGGACAATATAAAAAAGAGAGTAGGGGTCTCCTATTATCACCTATTGAGCACATTGAATATCTATTATTTTGTGAAAGTTTTATTTCCAGGTAATCATCGATACATATGAAGTTATGCAATTCTGAGGAAGAAAAGGAGGGTTGGTGAAAATTTTTTCAGAGTTCTAGGATTTCATAAAAAACCCTAGTTTTTTAGGTGTACATGGGATTCAATGGAGGAAGGTGTATACCTATGCGGGCTGCAATGGTTGAAGGTGCATACATACATGGGATGTATAAGGGAAAGTCACATACAACTAGAAAAATCCATGAAAAATTGAGTATATTTGAATTCTAGGTCTCTAGAGTTTGAAATCAAGTTCCCAGGAAGGTCTACAATGATCAGGTAGAACATATCTATCTACAAGTTCAAAAATCATGTCATATTTTTATGTGTAGTTGGATATTGTTGTCTACATGAGATGTGGTTATTGGAGATTGAGGATTTCCCTAGAGAGGCTATTGGTTGTATGGAACATACTGTATGATCCAGATCTACATAAATGCAATGGTAGTATGTCTTGTATTTATCATTGGTAAATCTTGTTAGTTTGACTATTGAGGTATATATTTTATTTCTTGGTACATGGTTGATGGCTATTGTGGTACATGGGTGAGGGTTTTTGGTTATGATGTGTTTTTGAAGTTGTTGGTATAGTTTGAGGATGCATAACAATGAGGATTTGATGTCTACTTCATGTGAGGGTTTATTACACATGATTATGATTGTATGCACATGTATGGAACATGACTAGAAAGACATAGATGTGCATGGTTTGAGTGATATTCTTGTGATATTGGGTATGGGATCTATCTTATCGTATCTGATATATTAAGTAGATTCTTGGTACACATTGTTGGTATATTTCGTATATGTTGGAATAGGTTATTTGTACAGGTTGATTACATGTTATTCGTACAAGTTGAATATAGGTTATTGGTACATGTTGGTTATAGGTTGTTGGAACAGACTGGTATAGGTTTACAGTGGTATATTTCACAGTGACAGTGTGGTAGTGGTTTCATTAGTTATTTGAAACTTATATTTTAGGGTGGTTGAATGGGGAGAGGATAGGTGGTTGTAGCCACCTTCAGGTTGTATCCAGAGAACATTGGGGGTTGTATCCTCCTTCTTGTTGGATCCAAATAATTGGTGAGTTGGAACTTCCCTCAGGTTGTAGCCTTAAAATATAGGGGGTTGTAGCATCCTTACAGTTGCAACTGGAGAACAAAGGAATTTTGTGCTTATAATGAATGTAATTCTTAAATAAATATAAGAAAAAACATTATATCATTTTCTCCTGCATTGGGTGTCCACGTAAAAATATTGGTGTATTGTGTATGTGTATTATTTCTCATTGTTCATGGTTTACGTTTTCTGCACTTATTGAATGATATTGGTAAATTGATCATAAATATAAACAACACTTATATAATGTTGTTAAAAATGATTAAAAATCGCTATTATTGATTCAATCCCCCTCTCAACAATCCAACCAAGTTTATATTTTGTGACCTCAGCCAAGAAAGCATGCTTTTCCTCTTCCTCAATGAGATGAATAAACTACTCAAATACATTTTATTAATTTTCCCATGTTCACTTGCTTTAGCTACTTAAATAATGACCTAAAGTTCTTGACTCCTAAAGGTGCCAAGTTTTGAAACTGTCTCACCTTATCTCCACTTGGATCCTATAGTTCCCAAATGATATTATAATTCCTTCGAAAGTTTACAAATTTATGAAAAACAATTGTATTTGGATCCCCTGTGGAGATCCAAAGTGTCGTATTTTTGAGTCTCCATGTTCTCTCTTGTTTTGATAGTAGATTCAAATGGTGAGATTCTAAAAATCAAAATATTTTCATATCAAAAATAGGACCTTGAACTCCACTAGGCATAGAATATAGTTGTTGCAATTCTTATTCAGTGTTCATGAGAGCCCTATCTTGTTGTCATCTCAAGTTCATTTCCTAGGCTGAGGTAATTTCCTTATGTTTCCACAAACTAGAGACAAATTGTATAATGTATAGGATCCTAACATCAAATTTATAATGGATCAATTATCCCTGACCAACTAATGAAAATCATTGTCATCTGACCAAGATGGATTATCTTGAGTGAGGCTCAAGGATTTTGCAAACCCTTCTCAAAATCCAATAAATTTGGGTAGTGATTTGACCATCAGACCTTGCACAACCATATTCAAAAAATACCCACACATTGTAGTAAAACATGGTGAACAAGAAATCTATCCAATTAGATAGCTTGTAGTTGTAGAGAACAAAACTAAACCCCTTTATCAAAATTTGACTAAAATTATTTTATATTAGTATTGGGATAATAAAATTTTATGCATAGACAATAAAAGAGCATGGTGAACATTGTCTAAAGGGGTTCCGTCCACTATTCAAGAGAAAAGAGGTTTTCCCCAATGGAAAAGGTTCAATTCCAACAAAAGATGTTTTGGAGAAAAAAATGATCTAATAATAAAAATTTAAAATTTTACCAAAATTTTCTTTTATTTATAAAATTTAATTTTTTTAATATTTATTTTAAACAAAGGGGTGGCAGGTGCGAGGGAGAGGGAGGGATATTCTCCATGATCCTAGGGGAAATAATTTTGTATACTATGCTTTGGGGATTAGAAATGTCTGAAATAATCTCAGTAAGGGTTACTCATTGTGGAGGGGTCTCTCCATCGTAAAGGAAGAAGGTATTAAACTCTTGATAATGCTTGGGAACTCTATTTTGTCTATCATGTTGATACTGAGAGGGGGGTCAATCAGTATCAAGTACAATTTAAAACCTTTTTCAACTTATACATAAACCATTCAATTATATCCAATGAGAAATGAACAAAAGTATAAGAGTTACACCAATACACCACAATACACCATGCACAATATATGAGAAATAATCAATAGTTTTTGTTCAAGGAAAATAATGACTTCCAAAGGTAGCTACAACTTCAAAATGTAGAGGGAGGGACAAAACTGCAAGAGGAAGATACAATCCTCCAATATCAAGAGATATTTTAACACTCCATCCTTGCCCCTTCATTTCACCCAAGAATATATGAGAGATAATAAAACTTTACATTAAATCATCACCATCAACCAATCATCACATAGAACCTGATAATGATTCCTGAGACTTCTTCCATTTATGAAATTCTTCAATTCTTGGAGTACTCTGATACTGTAAATAATATTACTCAATGTATTCTCTAAAACTCCTCCAATTTTGACTCCTTGAATCCTCCCCAAAAAGAGGTTATAGAAAGAATGGTAGACTTTATTCAATTATGGTCTATTCAGAAGGCCCAACTTGTACATCATGCCCCGTGTTTAATATTTAACATCCAATTTGAAAACTCACACAAAAGAAACTAAAGTCCATATTGTTTCCAATGGAAGTTGTCCCACTTCATTTGGATTCTGTATGAAGAAGTTATGGTTGTTTTACTCGGAACCCCTGTTTATTGACTAGCTTCAGGACTGGTCACAAACCCTGTCTTCCATAGAGTGTAGCTCCATAATTATAGTGAATCAAGAGCTGAAATTTTTACTAGAGGTACCTTGATATGTTTTCCCCATACTGTAGATATTTCACCATATGAATCGTTCTAGAAAATTTTTATAGAAAATATGGTAAGATGACCTGAAAATAACATACCTTAGAACACATCACCAAAAGACTCCATCCTCCCTTGAAATCTGGCCTTCGTTTACTTCTTATTTCCTATGAAATTCGACTTGTATCAAAATGAATGTAAAATGATGTTTATTTATACTATTTATGGCACTTCATTTTATCATTAGGGCCGACCTGACACTTTCTTATTTTGTAATTCTTTTCTTTAATTATCTTCAGGGCCTACATGTACTTCCTTCTTCAATTCACGTTGTCATCTTCAAAAATTCACTTCTCCTCAACCATGAGGATCCACGGGACGTGCCACATACCACCGGAAACAACATGATGTATACTATCCATTCATGGGTGTTGTATGTGCATGTGCATTGTTGTTCATGACCAAATACCTTTATCAATCTTGCGGTCCAAAACCTATGACTAGGGTTGACATCAATGACAACAACTAATCTTCCAACAATTTCCCCCTTTGTCATTGATGGAAACACTCATGCTCCCCCTATCATCATGATCCCAATTTTTCTCCCCCTTTGATATCAATGGAAAAGGTTAGCGCTGTTCCCCCTGAGTTTAATGGAAAAATGTAACTCTCTTCTTTGGGGCTACTCCCCCTCAACATGTGGCACTCAATAATACTTCATCCTTATTTTTGGTCTTTGGGACTTTTTCTTCCTTAGAATCCTTTTGTGTGGCTTCTGTCTTCTTTCTCTTCTTCATGTCTAGGATGTATATGTTGTTCGGTCTTCTTG
The DNA here is from genome assembly GCA_009831015.1 of Picea engelmannii. Classification (NCBI taxonomy): domain Eukaryota; kingdom Viridiplantae; phylum Streptophyta; class Pinopsida; order Pinales; family Pinaceae; genus Picea; species Picea engelmannii. Next base: position 878,909 of record ML777877.1, read on the forward strand.
TTGTAGTTGCAACCAATCCTCCTGAGTTATTTTCTCTTAGTTTACATTTTCGTGAATCAAACGTAAGAGTGTATCCTTTATCACACATTTTACTAACACGGAGTAGATTATGATTCAAGTCTTCAACCAATAGAAAATTATTTTCTTTTACATTTTTTCTTCCAAGCTCTACTACACATTCTCCAAGTATTTTGGCAAATGAGTCGTCTCCAAATGCAACATTTCCACCCTTTCTCTTCAAGTTGATGAATTTGTCTTGATCCCCAATCATGTGTGAAGAAAATCCACTGTCTATGTACCATTCATCTTCTTCTTTACATTCTTCAGTGGTCAATGCTATTCAACAATTTTCATTGTTTGGAATCTCTTTCATTCTCCATACTATGATTGGCATAGAGACATCTTCATTCATATATATGTAATCTCGTGCTTTGTGACCAAGATAATTACATTTGTAGCATGCAATATTTTTGTCCATCAATGGGGAAAATGAATTATAACTTATGTTGACAAATCCATGATTATTTCCATATCTTCTATTTACAACATTAATGTTTCTTGCGTATGTGTTCCTTTCATTGATTCTGCAATTAATTGCCTTATGTCCAAAATTTTTGCAAGTATAACAATGACCAAGAAAGAAATTTTGATACCTTGGAGTATGTGGGATTCTTTGTGATGTAGTCCATCTGGGTTCATGATCTATTCTTTTGTAGTTTCCTTCATACTGATTGAAGATTCTTTGATTCCTGAAGGTAGGAGGTATTCTTGGATAGTCATCTCTTTTGTAATCATTCCTTCTTTCTGGTATCCTAGTCGACTTCTCATTAACTGTCTGTGTAGCTATTTCTTCAACCTTCTTGTTGGTATTTGCATCTTCTTTGTATGAAGTTTCACCCATGCATCCAAGATGTGTTAAGTCTTTTGACACTTGAGAGTTTCTTAAGTTGTTCCTCAATGAGACAACTTCTTGTTCAATATTTCTCACAATCTTCTTCTTTCTTCTTCATTTGGATATTCCTTACTTATCCTATTCTTATTTTTTCTTCGAGTAGAGTTTTCAAGGAAATGGTTTCTTCTCTTAGTTACTCAAAGTCTTCTAATTGTTTTTCAAGATTACAACTTTATTTTCTCAACTACCCAATTCACTTCTTAGTTTTCTTTGTGTGTCTTCGAGCTTGCTATTTTCAATCTCAACATTCTTCAATTTTTTAAGATTCTCATTTTCTTGTTGAATAATTTTTTCTTCATGATTTTCTTCTTCTTCTTTGGAATTTTCTTCTACAGTGTCATTTATTTCAATCCTTAGATGAGGACATTCCAATTCAACATGACCTACTCCTTCACAATTAAAGCAAAAGAACTGACCTCTATTTTCTTCCTTGAAATCTTAGATGTTGTAATTTGCTTCAACTTCTTCTTCTTCTTCTTCTTCTTCATCTTCATTTACATAAAGGTCTTGTAGCTTGTCCCAAATCTATTTTGATGATGCACATGATCCCACCTTGGATTTCACTGAATCTGTTAATCCATCTAGGATGGTATCTATTGCCAATTTGTTTTTCATTTTTTCTTCCTTCTGAGCTACAGTCTTTAGTTTCTTCAAATCATTATATCCTGAAGAAACTGAGAACCAAACATCTACCCCAAGAGCTTTCAAGTAAGTTTCCATTCTATTACTCCAATATTTAAAATTGTTTCAATCAAATGGTGGAATCCCATTTGGAATTTTGTCTTCCATTTCTTCTTAGGATCTTCCTTCCAGTGGTTAAACTGTACTGAAGGTAACCCGCTCTGATACCAATTGTTGATACTAAGAGGGGGGTGAATCAATATCAATTATAATTTAAAACCCTTCTCAACGTATACTTAAATCATTCAACTATATCCAATGAGCAATGATCAAAGGTATAAGAGTTACACCAATACACCACAATACACCATGCAAAAATATATGAGAAATAATCAATAGTTATTGTTCAAGGGAAGTAATGACTTCTAAAGATAACTACAACTTCCAAATGTAAAGGGAGGGATAAACATCCAAGAGGAAGATACAATCCTCCAATATCAAGAGGGAATTGAACTCTCCATCCTTTCCCCTTCCTTCCACCAAAGAATATATGAGAGATAATAAAACTTACATTAAATCATCACCATGAACCAATCATCACATAGAACCTGATAATGCTTCTTGAGACTTCTTCAATTTATGCAATTATTCAATTCTTAGAGTACTCTGATCCTGTATATAATATTACTAAATGTATTCTCTGAAACTCCTCCAAGTTTCACTCCTCGAATCCTCCCCAAAAGGAAGTTATATAAAGAATGGTAGACTTTATTCAATTCTGGTCTATTCAGAAGACCGAATTTGTATAGAATGCCTCGCGCTCAATATTTAACATCCAATTCTAAAAATCACACACAATAAACTACAGTATGTACTATTTGCAATGAAATTTGTCCGACGACATTTGGATTCTCGATGAAGAAATTATGATTGTTTTACCTGGAACACATGTTTATTGACTAGCTTCAGGACTGGTCACAAACCCTAACTTCCATAGAGTGTATCTCCGTAATTATAGCGAATCAGGAGCTCAAATTTTTACTGAAGGTACCTTGATATGTCTTCTCAATACCAGAGAAATTTCACCATCTGAATCGTTCTGAAAAAAATGTTATAGAACAAATGGCAAGATGACCTAAAAATAACATACCTTAGAACACATCACCAAAAGACTTCATCCTCCCTTGAAATCTGGCCTTCTTTACTTCTTATTTCTTGTGAAATTCAACTTGTATAAAAATGAATGTATAATGATGTTTATTTATACCATTTATGTCACTTCATTTTAACT
>ML777877.1:884700-909433 GCA_009831015.1 Picea engelmannii
TTCTAATTGTTTTTCAAGATTACAACTTTATTTTCTCAACTACCCAATTCACTTCTTAGTTTTCTTTGTGTGTCTTCGAGCTTGCTATTTTCAATCTCAACATTCTTCAATTTTTTAAGATTCTCATTTTCTTGTTGAATAATTTTTTCTTCATGATTTTCTTCTTCTTCTTTGGAATTTTCTTCTACAGTGTCATTTATTTCAATCCTTAGATGAGGACATTCCAATTCAACATGACCTACTCCTTCACAATTAAAGCAAAAGAACTGACCTCTATTTTCTTCCTTGAAATCTTAGATGTTGTAATTTGCTTCAACTTCTTCTTCTTCTTCTTCTTCTTCATCTTCATTTACATAAAGGTCTTGTAGCTTGTCCCAAATCTATTTTGATGATGCACATGATCCCACCTTGGATTTCACTGAATCTGTTAATCCATCTAGGATGGTATCTATTGCCAATTTGTTTTTCATTTTTTCTTCCTTCTGAGCTACAGTCTTTAGTTTCTTCAAATCATTATATCCTGAAGAAACTGAGAACCAAACATCTACCCCAAGAGCTTTCAAGTAAGTTTCCATTCTATTACTCCAATATTTAAAATTGTTTCAATCAAATGGTGGAATCCCATTTGGAATTTTGTCTTCCATTTCTTCTTAGGATCTTCCTTCCAGTGGTTAAACTGTACTGAAGGTAACCCGCTCTGATACCAATTGTTGATACTAAGAGGGGGGTGAATCAATATCAATTATAATTTAAAACCCTTCTCAACGTATACTTAAATCATTCAACTATATCCAATGAGCAATGATCAAAGGTATAAGAGTTACACCAATACACCACAATACACCATGCAAAAATATATGAGAAATAATCAATAGTTATTGTTCAAGGGAAGTAATGACTTCTAAAGATAACTACAACTTCCAAATGTAAAGGGAGGGATAAACATCCAAGAGGAAGATACAATCCTCCAATATCAAGAGGGAATTGAACTCTCCATCCTTTCCCCTTCCTTCCACCAAAGAATATATGAGAGATAATAAAACTTACATTAAATCATCACCATGAACCAATCATCACATAGAACCTGATAATGCTTCTTGAGACTTCTTCAATTTATGCAATTATTCAATTCTTAGAGTACTCTGATCCTGTATATAATATTACTAAATGTATTCTCTGAAACTCCTCCAAGTTTCACTCCTCGAATCCTCCCCAAAAGGAAGTTATATAAAGAATGGTAGACTTTATTCAATTCTGGTCTATTCAGAAGACCGAATTTGTATAGAATGCCTCGCGCTCAATATTTAACATCCAATTCTAAAAATCACACACAATAAACTACAGTATGTACTATTTGCAATGAAATTTGTCCGACGACATTTGGATTCTCGATGAAGAAATTATGATTGTTTTACCTGGAACACATGTTTATTGACTAGCTTCAGGACTGGTCACAAACCCTAACTTCCATAGAGTGTATCTCCGTAATTATAGCGAATCAGGAGCTCAAATTTTTACTGAAGGTACCTTGATATGTCTTCTCAATACCAGAGAAATTTCACCATCTGAATCGTTCTGAAAAAAATGTTATAGAACAAATGGCAAGATGACCTAAAAATAACATACCTTAGAACACATCACCAAAAGACTTCATCCTCCCTTGAAATCTGGCCTTCTTTACTTCTTATTTCTTGTGAAATTCAACTTGTATAAAAATGAATGTATAATGATGTTTATTTATACCATTTATGTCACTTCATTTTAACTGTAGGGCCAACCTCACACTTTCTTATTTTGTAATTATTTTCTTTAATTATCTTCAAGGACTACATGTACTTCCTTCTTCAATTCACTTTGTCATCTTCAAAAATTCATTTCTCCTCAACCATGAGGATCCACGGGACGTGCCACATACCACCAGAAACAACATGATGTATACTATCCATTCATGGGTCTTGTATATGCATGTGCATTGTCCTTCATGTCCAAATACCTTTATCAAACTTGCATTCCAAAACCCATGACTAGGGTTGAAATCAATGACAACAACCAATCTTCCGACAAAAACAATCCAATGTACACCATATCTCTTCTCTCCATCCTGCACCACAAAAAAAAATGAACTCCCTTCACTACCATGTAATCCCTTAGGATGTCCACTTCTTTCAAAATCTCCATTGCATCTGGTCGAGAATCTCCATGATGGGACTCTCAAGATTCACAACTGTGACCAATGTTTAGCAAATGTGAATGCATCTAAGGCATGCAGGCACTAATTCATGGTTGGAATACAATAGTAATTACTACAACCAACAAATAATGATTTATTCCTAAAAATATCACCCCAATATCCCAACCAAGAATAAGAATTAATAAGGAATGATATATGAGAAACAATGAAAAACAATGTGAACCCCCAAATATCCCACAAGAGGTGTTTATATATTTTCTTGGAAATTAAGAACGGCATGGTCTTTCCATAAGAAGGTATGATAACCAATTATTTCCTTCTCGTTTCCAAGTTGGGTAAATTTAAATATAATATAAATACTTATCCCCTTTGCCCCCTCTCTCATGGAATCATATCCCCCCTATAACTCTATCCTTTTCCATCTTGCTGCAAACGATGTATTTTATTATTTTCAATGTTCAAAGTATTAAATTTCCTATAAACTCCAGCCTCTTTTGATTATTTAGGCACTCCAACCTTTCATCAAGTAAAAAAAATACATTATTAATATGGGGATGGAAAGTTGAGGTGTTACACAATTCATGCAAACACCCATATCTATAATGTGATTTTATTTTCCCATGAAGATTTTAAAAATAAACACTGGTAATAGAAATTTATTGACTCGGCTAATTTTTCATGAAAGTGTATATCTTGTACAATTATTTAGAGAAGAGCACACAAAAGGTGTTCAAATTTTAAATTTTGTGTTGGAGATGTAATATTTGAAGGAAAAGAGAAGATAAATGAAGAAAATCTAAGTGAAAAGAGATGTTGCCAAAGGTATTGGTTCTGTTTTTCCTGATTAACTCCTTTAAGATGCATTTACCTTCTTATAAGTTACTAAGTGAATTGATGGGAAAAATAGGTACATAGAAAGAAAAATGACCATGTACTTTAGTATAGTTTCACCCTAAATTAGAAGGTCCCATAGGAAAATTATCAACATATGCAGTTTTTTCCATCCTCATAATTAAACTTCCCACATCCAAACTAGATTTATCTTCCATTAATTTGTTTATTTGAAATTATAAAAACATTAAATATATTTCAACTCTATTTGAACCTTAGCTACACTTGGGAATATGGGTTCTTAGATAAATTTTGAGTCATTATATAATCTAGTTACTTATCCACAAAATACCACTCATCAATAAGTTGTCATTATGAAGGTGAAAAATTCATTAATAAGTGGTCACTAGAAATGTGAGAACAAGGCTTCCTAATAAGTACATAATTGTCTCTTTCGTAGTTCAAATGAAAAATCTAAAAATGAACAAAAGACTCTACCTTCATATAATTTATATTTTCCTTCACTATTTAGAATTATTTAAAAAAAATTCCTCTAATTTTATAGTGGTAGAGTTTTTTGAGTTCACAAACGACCTCAAAATTAGATTTATAGAGGGAGGACTCTAATGTCACTTCTCTAAAAGAGAAACATCCAAGACTACACCTTAGCTTTCCTTGGTAAGTATGGAAATTTATTTCCTTTAATTATAACTTCTCTTCATTGTTTTATACTAATAAATTAAGATAAGGATAAACATTCGACAAACGTGACCTTCTAGTTTTCCATCATCAGAATCTGGTCAAGGAATCTTTGCTGAAATTACAATTTTAAATTGATAAGTTTATTATTTTCATGTGGAAATTAATTCAATTCCCTTGAATACCCCTACCACAAATGGATTTTGTAATGTCAACATATGATATCCTATAACTACAAATATAAATTGATTCTTATGAGATTTAAGACCAAAGATGTTGGTTTCCTTTCCCATTATTTTGAGAGATTGAAAGAGAGCCATTTCATCACTTGTTTAGACTATTGGATGAATTATTCCCTCAAAAGATGAAATGATGTAGGGGTTGATGAAGAAATTCATTTTGAAAATGGGAATTTGGTTTTGTTGTTACAATGTAATAAATAACATCATGAAAATGGATCATGAAAATGCAAAGCTTGTAGAAGGTCTTAGAGCACCTAATTCTATGTGTTGTAAGACATAATTCCCATTTTTATATTTGAGACTTTGCACTGCATTGATTTTCTCATGTTAATACCATATACAAAATATACCATTGTGTAGTTTAGAGTATTCACTCTTAATAAAAGTTGTAGGGAATATAACTAAATCCTTTTATCAAATTTGATTAAAATTGTCTTATTTTTTTCACTGGAAAACGAAATAACATATGTTTAAGAAAAAAAACATATACATTTCTTGGGTGCAAAGGCGCATTACAAAAAGTGATTCTAAATATGAAAAATGAGGTTTATAATGAGAAAGAGACAAAATTACATGCATTTAGGTCTCATTACCAAGACCCAAATAAAATTTTATCCCCTATAGCTAGAAGAAAGATAACAAAAAATTATAGTGCAAAAATTATTTCCATCTCTGTATGAAACGTGACCATGATTAGTAAATTATTCTTTAATATAAAAAACATTTCTTGCATACTGAGATTTTCCTTGGATACAACATAAGACAAAGTATTTTGTTCCTGAAAAGCATGCCAAAAGGTAATTTGTGAAAATATTGAAGCAATAACATGTAGTTGAGTATCAATGTAATTGAGACCCAAATTGGTAACCTATATTTGCCCCCCCATACAAAATATTACCATTGTTGAGTCCCCAAATATCTATAGGTGAAGGATGTCTCTTCCTACTACCACTTTAAGAAGTGAAAATAACGCCTTGAACTCAGCCAAATTGTTGGTCCATGAACACAAGTTGATTTTCTATTTTATCATATGTGCATTAGAAAGCAATAAAATAAAACCTATACCGCAATGGTGTTCCTTCCATTAGAAATCACCATAAAACAAATCCCCAGCATATGTTCTTATCAATAGTTAGTATAGGATATAGACAAGGATGTATAATGTTATGCACACCTTCATAACATTCCAAGAGACCGAGAACCTTGTTTGATGTTTTAAATGTAGGAAACGTAATGTTGCAAAAAATAATAGCATTCCTTACGATACAAATTCCCCAAAGAACCAATATAGGAGGTAATTACAAATACCTTAGCTCTAGGTGAGAGAAAAATTCATGGCAATAGTCCATAAGTGAAATTTTATTCCATATATGAACTATTCCAATCTTCCATTCAATATATTTCCAAATTTGCCTAGAATATGGACATTCAGGGAATACATGTAAGTTAGTTTCGTCATTATGTTTACAAAGATAAAAAAATCCCGATCCATGATTTTCGATTAATTGTAAACAATCACAAGCCTATACTTTCCCATTCAAAGGTAGCCAAAAAAGTAAAGTACTTTTCAAAGGGCCCCAAATATTCTAGAGCTTCTTATGCCACCAAGAAGGTTGTGCAAACCCCCTATATTGAAGTGACTCATATCACAATTTCATTCATAAGTCTCCTCCAGTTGTGTTAAAAGTCCAAACCAATTTATCCTCTAGATCAAATATATGAACGTTCGCATTGTGTAACGAGTTGATGAATTGGTCCCAAAATGGTGCCATCTTCTCTCTAGCCTAGTGTCATTATAGAGAGACAACCTTGCACCCAAAAAAAAATTCTTTCACCATCAACCACTTTATTTAAGTTATATAAACCCCTCATCTAGATCTAAATTACCAAATCCTTTGGAAGAAATATATTATCTCCACAACCTGAACTAGCATCTAGCCAATTTTGACATGTAATATACATCCTACCTTCCATACCATATATTTACTAATGATCAAGAATGCAATGGTTAGATCACTCCATTGATTAGATGAGTTTACCATGGGTTTCTTCCCAAGATAGATCCAATCCAACACTGAGCTAGAACATATATATATTTGTCCACTAGAATATATAGCACCATAGATTGTCACATATTAAGAGAACCCATAAGGATTTTTCATCTAGGGCCTTGCCAAAAAGTCATAAATATTTTATATTCCATCAACCCATGACCCTGAGGATTGATATACTTTTCTATTTTTCTAGGTGAGAGGCCAACTATTCAGGATTTTCTTTCCAAAGGAAATTAGAACATATTTTATGAATACGATCGAGGATGTCTTTTGGAAAAAATAAAAACAAGTGCCAGTACACTGGAATGGATTCAATTAATAACTTGATCAAAATCAACATTCCACTTTATGATAGCCATCACTCACACCATAAGTTTATTTTCTTTTCAATACATGTTAGAATACATTTTCAATCAGACATCTTGTAGTTGTTGGGTTTCAGAGAAAACCCAAGATATTCGATACCTTCCTAGAAGTCACAAGAAGTAAAATTAAATATCCCTAAAAAATTTCTTCAAATCATCATTTACCTTCAAAAAATAAACAATATATTTTACCAAATTTATGACTATGCCAATAGCCTCACAAAAAATTTAAATAATTTCCTTGTAGATTTGGGCTTCATGTTCCACTCAATAGAAAAATATGATGATATCATCAACAAATAATAGGTGAGTAAAGATTTCAAAACATCCTATCCTTACCCCTTAGATGAAATTTGATCTTTTTGTTGACTTTATAGCCCTATTAAGGCTGTCCTTTATCGACATAAAAAAATAGGGGGATAGTGGAAAGCCTTGTCATATCCCACGTCCATCTTGAAAAAAAGACAAGCTAGATGCATTTATTAGTACTACAATTGAAACTGTGGACACACAAGACATGATCCACTTTATGATTGATAGTTCAAAACCCACATGGCTAAGTAATATTATGAGATAGAGCCAAGAGACTCAATCATATGCCTTCAAGAGATTGATTTTCATTATTGATACAAGGCACTTGAAAAATTTGATAGTGTGCATACATTCCCACAAATATCAAATTGCTTCATGAATGATCCAACATTAAAGAAAAACAACCAACTCTAGAGTAATTCTAGAAGTTCAAAAAATTAAGTCTAACCTCTATGATATTGGCCATTATTTTATACAAACATTTACATGTAGCAATCAATCTAAAATCATAGAAAGAGGTAGGAAATTCTAGATTCAGAATTAATTCAATGAATGTAGCATTAATAAACAGAGAGTTTTTTCTATTTTGTCATTCTTTTTCCACCATCCATAGAATGTCCTCACTAATAATATAAAAAAAACCTTCAAATAATTAAGTTTTCCATCCATTAGTCCATATACGTTTATCTAGTTTGAATGAATTGATTATAGCTAGGAGATTTTTGATTAATTGGGTTGGTTGTCATTGATGTCAACCCTTGAAGAAAGTACAATAGAAAAATATGGTAACATCGACAATATCGTTAAGTGACCCAAGTTGGTTTGAGGTATAAAGGAATGAATATTAGTGAATATGAAGGTAAGACTATTCTATATGGATAGTACATGTCGTTTTGTTTTTGGTGCTATGTGGTACATCGCATAACTCCTCATGGTTAGGGAGTTATGGATTTGAGAATTTGGAGAGCCCTCTTGAGTTATCTATAATCCCCTAGAAGATCAAAGAAGTCAATTTATTCTAAGAAGCTCCTAGAAGAAGTTTGCTAGTCAAAGTGGTTGTAACTAGGAGTTAATGATGAGTTATGTTGTTGCAAAAAGAAAATAATTAAAAATAAATTAGTTGCAACTAGAAGTGGTGAGTTTACTATTTTTGGATAAAGTGGTTGTAAGTGGACAAAGTGGTTAGAAGTGGGTTAGCTCTAAAAGAATAATGTTTGGTAAAGTAGTTAGAAGGTAACCCGTAGAGGAAGCTACTTGGACAATATAAAAAAGAGAGTAGGGGTCTCCTATTATCACCTATTGAGCACATTGAATATCTATTATTTTGTGAAAGTTTTATTTCCAGGTAATCATCGATACATATGAAGTTATGCAATTCTGAGGAAGAAAAGGAGGGTTGGTGAAAATTTTTTCAGAGTTCTAGGATTTCATAAAAAACCCTAGTTTTTTAGGTGTACATGGGATTCAATGGAGGAAGGTGTATACCTATGCGGGCTGCAATGGTTGAAGGTGCATACATACATGGGATGTATAAGGGAAAGTCACATACAACTAGAAAAATCCATGAAAAATTGAGTATATTTGAATTCTAGGTCTCTAGAGTTTGAAATCAAGTTCCCAGGAAGGTCTACAATGATCAGGTAGAACATATCTATCTACAAGTTCAAAAATCATGTCATATTTTTATGTGTAGTTGGATATTGTTGTCTACATGAGATGTGGTTATTGGAGATTGAGGATTTCCCTAGAGAGGCTATTGGTTGTATGGAACATACTGTATGATCCAGATCTACATAAATGCAATGGTAGTATGTCTTGTATTTATCATTGGTAAATCTTGTTAGTTTGACTATTGAGGTATATATTTTATTTCTTGGTACATGGTTGATGGCTATTGTGGTACATGGGTGAGGGTTTTTGGTTATGATGTGTTTTTGAAGTTGTTGGTATAGTTTGAGGATGCATAACAATGAGGATTTGATGTCTACTTCATGTGAGGGTTTATTACACATGATTATGATTGTATGCACATGTATGGAACATGACTAGAAAGACATAGATGTGCATGGTTTGAGTGATATTCTTGTGATATTGGGTATGGGATCTATCTTATCGTATCTGATATATTAAGTAGATTCTTGGTACACATTGTTGGTATATTTCGTATATGTTGGAATAGGTTATTTGTACAGGTTGATTACATGTTATTCGTACAAGTTGAATATAGGTTATTGGTACATGTTGGTTATAGGTTGTTGGAACAGACTGGTATAGGTTTACAGTGGTATATTTCACAGTGACAGTGTGGTAGTGGTTTCATTAGTTATTTGAAACTTATATTTTAGGGTGGTTGAATGGGGAGAGGATAGGTGGTTGTAGCCACCTTCAGGTTGTATCCAGAGAACATTGGGGGTTGTATCCTCCTTCTTGTTGGATCCAAATAATTGGTGAGTTGGAACTTCCCTCAGGTTGTAGCCTTAAAATATAGGGGGTTGTAGCATCCTTACAGTTGCAACTGGAGAACAAAGGAATTTTGTGCTTATAATGAATGTAATTCTTAAATAAATATAAGAAAAAACATTATATCATTTTCTCCTGCATTGGGTGTCCACGTAAAAATATTGGTGTATTGTGTATGTGTATTATTTCTCATTGTTCATGGTTTACGTTTTCTGCACTTATTGAATGATATTGGTAAATTGATCATAAATATAAACAACACTTATATAATGTTGTTAAAAATGATTAAAAATCGCTATTATTGATTCAATCCCCCTCTCAACAATCCAACCAAGTTTATATTTTGTGACCTCAGCCAAGAAAGCATGCTTTTCCTCTTCCTCAATGAGATGAATAAACTACTCAAATACATTTTATTAATTTTCCCATGTTCACTTGCTTTAGCTACTTAAATAATGACCTAAAGTTCTTGACTCCTAAAGGTGCCAAGTTTTGAAACTGTCTCACCTTATCTCCACTTGGATCCTATAGTTCCCAAATGATATTATAATTCCTTCGAAAGTTTACAAATTTATGAAAAACAATTGTATTTGGATCCCCTGTGGAGATCCAAAGTGTCGTATTTTTGAGTCTCCATGTTCTCTCTTGTTTTGATAGTAGATTCAAATGGTGAGATTCTAAAAATCAAAATATTTTCATATCAAAAATAGGACCTTGAACTCCACTAGGCATAGAATATAGTTGTTGCAATTCTTATTCAGTGTTCATGAGAGCCCTATCTTGTTGTCATCTCAAGTTCATTTCCTAGGCTGAGGTAATTTCCTTATGTTTCCACAAACTAGAGACAAATTGTATAATGTATAGGATCCTAACATCAAATTTATAATGGATCAATTATCCCTGACCAACTAATGAAAATCATTGTCATCTGACCAAGATGGATTATCTTGAGTGAGGCTCAAGGATTTTGCAAACCCTTCTCAAAATCCAATAAATTTGGGTAGTGATTTGACCATCAGACCTTGCACAACCATATTCAAAAAATACCCACACATTGTAGTAAAACATGGTGAACAAGAAATCTATCCAATTAGATAGCTTGTAGTTGTAGAGAACAAAACTAAACCCCTTTATCAAAATTTGACTAAAATTATTTTATATTAGTATTGGGATAATAAAATTTTATGCATAGACAATAAAAGAGCATGGTGAACATTGTCTAAAGGGGTTCCGTCCACTATTCAAGAGAAAAGAGGTTTTCCCCAATGGAAAAGGTTCAATTCCAACAAAAGATGTTTTGGAGAAAAAAATGATCTAATAATAAAAATTTAAAATTTTACCAAAATTTTCTTTTATTTATAAAATTTAATTTTTTTAATATTTATTTTAAACAAGGGGGTGGTAGGTGCGAGGGAGAGGGAGGGAGATTCTCCATGATCCTAGGGGAAATAATTTTATATACTATGCTTTGGGGATTAGAAATGTCTGAAATAATCTCACTAAGGGTTACTCATTGTGGAGGGGTTTCTCCATTGTAAAGGAAGAAGGTATTAAACTCTTGATAATGCTTGGGGACTCTATTTTGTCTATCATGTTGATACTGAGAGGGGGGTCAATCAGTATCAAGTACAATTTAAAACCTTTTTCAACTTTCAATTATATCCAATGAGAAATGAACAAAAGTATAAGAGTTACACCAATACACCACAATACACCATGCACAATATATGAGAAATAATCAATAGTTTTTGTTCAAGGAAAATAATGACTTTCAAAGGTAGCTACAACTTCCAAATGTAGAGGGAGGGAAAAGACTCCAAGAGGAAGATACAATCCTCCAATATCAAAAGATATTTGAACACTCCATCCTTGCCCCTTCATTTCACCCAAGAATATATGAGAGATAATAAAACTTTACATTAAATCATCAACATCAACCAATCATCACATAGAACCTGATAATGCTTCTTGAGACTTCTTCAATTTATGAAATTCTTCAATTCTTGGAGTACTCTAATACTGTAAATAATATTACTCAATGTATTCTCTAAAACTCCTCCAATTTTGACTCCTTGAATCCTCCCCAAAAAGAGGTTATAGAAAGAATGGTAGACTTTATTCAATTATGGTCTATTCAGAAGGCCCAACCTGTACATCATGCCCCGTGTTTAATATTTAACATCCAATTTGAAAAATCACACAAAATAAACCAAAGTCCGTATTGTTTCCAATGGAAGCTGTCCCACTTCATTTGGATTATGTATGAAGAAGTTATGGTTGTTTTACCCAGAACACCTGTTTATTGACTAGCTTCAGGACTGGTCACAAACCCTGTCTTCCATAGAGTGTAGCTCCATAATTATAGCGAATCAAGAGCTCAAATTGTTACCAGAGGTACCTTGATATGTTTTCCCCATACCATAGTGATTTCACCATATGAATCGTTCTAGAAAAAAGTTATAGAAAATATGGTAAGATGACCTGAAAATAACATACCTTAGAACACATCACCAAAAGACTCCATCCTCCCTTGAAATCCGGTCTTCGTTTACTTCTTATTTCCTATGAAATTTGACTTGTATAAAAATGAATGTAAAATGATGTTTATTTATACCATTTATGGCACTTCATTTTAGCATTAGGGCCGACCTGACACTTTCTTATTTTGTAATTCTTTTCTTTAATTATCTTCAGGGCCTACATGTACTTCCTTCTTCAATTCACTTTGTCATCTTCAAAAATTCATTTCTCCTCAACCATGAGGATCCACGTGACATGCCACATACCACCAGAAACAACATGATGTATACTATCCATTCATGGGTGTTGTATGTGCATGTGCATTGTTGTTCATGTCCAAATACCTTTATCAATCTTGCGGTCCAAAACCTATGACTAGGGTTGACATCAATGACAACAACCAATCTTCCAACAATTTCCCCCTTTGTCATTGATGGAAACACTCATGCTCCCCCTATCATCATGATCCCAATTTTTCTCCCCCTTTGACATAAATGGCAAAGGTTAGCGCTGATCCCCCTGAGTTTAATGGAAAAATGTAACTCTCTTCTTTGGGGCTACTCCCCCTCAACATGTGGCACTCAATAATACTTCATCCTTATTTTTGGTCTTTGGGACTTTTTCTTCCTTAAAATCCTTTTGTGTGGCTTCTGTCTTCTCTCTCTTCTTCATGTCTAGGATGTATATGTTGTTCGGTCTTCTTGTTGTATTTGCAACCAATCCTCCTGAGTTATTTTCTCTTAGTTTACATTTTCGTGAATCAAACGTAAGAGTGTATCCTTGATCACACATTTTACTAACACTGACTAGATTATGATTCAAGTCTTAAACCAATAAAAAATTCTTTTCTTTTACATTTTTTCTTCCAAGCTCTACTACACCTTCTCCAAGTATTTTGGCAGATGAGACATCTCCAAACGCAACATTTCCACCCTTTCTCTTCAAGCTGATGAATTTGTCTGGATCCCCGGTCATGTGTGAAGAACATCCATTGTCTATGTACCATTCATATTCTTCTTTACATTCTTCAGTGGTCAATGCTATTTGACAATCTTCATTGTTTGGAATCTCTTTCCTTGTCCATACTGTGGTTGGCATAGGGAAATCTTCATTCATATATCTACAATCGTGTGCTTTGTGACCAAGATAATTACATTTCTAGTATGCAATATTTTTGTCCATCAATGGAGAAAATGAATTATAAATTCTGTTGACAAATCCATGATTATTTCCATATCTTCTATTTACACCATTCATGTTTCTTGTGTATGTGTTCCTTTCATTGATTTTGCAATTAATTGCCTTATGTCCAAAAATTTTGCAAGCATAACAATGACCAAGAAAGAAATTTTTATATCTTGGAGTAAGTGGGCTTCTTTGTGATGTAGTCCATCTGGGTTCATGATCTATTCTTTTGTAGTTTCTTTCACATTGATTGAAGCTTCTTTGATTCTCAAAGGTAGGAGGTCTTCTTGGATATTCATCTCTTTTGTAATCATTCCTTATTTATGGTATCCTGGTCCACTTCTCATCAACTGTCTGTGTAGCTCTTTCTTCAACCTTCTTGTTTGTATTTGCATCTTCTTTGTATGAAGTTTCACCCATGCATCCAAGATGTGTTAAGTCTTTTGGAACTTGAGAGTTTGTTAAGCTCTTCCTCAATGAGACAACTTCTTGTTCAAGTTTGTCATAATCTTCTTCGTTCTTCTTCATTTGGACATTCCTTACTTCTTCTATTCTTCTTTCTTATTTGAGTATGTTACCCATGATTTTGGTTACTCTGGTGATGTCTTAACAATGGTGTATTCAGGCTCCGAACAAGGACTTTTTGCCTGAGAAAAATGGCTCTTGTCTCCTTCCAAAAACATATTTTTAAAGTGAGTTTGTAGGTTGCCTATGGCCTAGGGTGCGATAATCCATCATTCTCATAGGCCACCTTCACTTAGGGTGCGAACTTCTCATAGTTTTCTCCATACATAGGGTGAGAACCTATTTTTAAGCTTGGAAAGGAGAAGAGGTCTCGAGGGTTCTAGAGGGGAATCTTCTAGAAAATGAGTTGGCATTCGTATGGTTGTCATTTTACTGACTTCTTAGATTTGATGGGATCATCCTCATCCATGTAACCATCTCTCCTTATCCTATATATTGAAAGTTTTCTCATGGAAAAATTTAAGCAAGATTGAATGAAGAATTGGTGAAATAATTGTGTGAAGAACCCTTCTTGGAGAGAGGCTTGAAGACTCTAGTTGGTCTATCAAGAGGAACTGGATCTTCTTCATGCAAGTACAAATCAAGTGTGTGTGTTGGAACCAAGGGTCATTGAAAGGAAGCTTGCGACATAAAGGTGATCAAGTTATATCTTCTACTTTCAATTAATATGATACAGTGGTGTGTCCATTTCCCATAAAGTCACTCTTACTTTATTGTGTAATTCGTTGATCATATGCATAAGCTGACGTTGAATACATTTTGCTATCTTCACTTTGGTTGGTTTGTGTTGTCTTGGACTTGACCTCACCAGAGCACTAGAGCGAAGTAGGAGCAATAGAGACCTAAGGAAGCGATATAAATGTATGTCACTTATTCCTCCCTATTAGCAGATTCATTGATTACAACTTAGGGAAAGAGTCATGTCCTGTCCTGTTTTGTTCTAGATCCAGGTGGATCTAGGGATATCTTTTAGTGTCCGCACCTACCGATTAGTCCGATAACAAAATTGACGACTCCATTGGGGATGAAACCCATTTTTTAGTGGTTTTTGGTGTTTTTCCTTGGCCATTTTCTCTTACCTTACCATTTTTCATTTCTATAAATCTCTGAGTCTTGAGGAGACCTTGACACATTCTCTGGGTCCAGAGGTTCCTTCAAAAATTTTGTCTTTTTTCCAAATTTTTCTTAGTTTCAGGCATTCTCGCACTGAACCCTTCTATAGCCTATGAGAAACCCTAGAGTTCACACCCTACTTTTCAATCCAATGTGAACCTCTCACACTTAGCTTGTGACCAGTCTCCAAGAATGCTCCATTCTCGCACTGTACATCACTGTCTGCCTGTGAAACCATTTGTAAAATTTTGGGATTAAGGTTTTTTGTATGCTCGGATGGCCAGATTTGTATGTGTGTCTGAAAATAACTTCTTGGGCCACCAATTGATTGTTTCTTAACTTCAGATTTTGTGAATGATTAGTCTTCGGAAATCGAAAGCTCTTCTTGTTCATTTTTTTTCTCAACTGTTATCTCTTGACCTTTTCCTAACAAGGATATAATCTCTAGTCCTGAAATCTGAGTGCTTGTTTGGTTGGGAGCCGGTGATCAGTTTAAAAGTTGGGATTAATTGTCTTTCTCAATTGCTCATTACTTGGAAAATTGTTACTCTCATGCATTTGAAAAGACTAGTCTTGTCTACTTGTTATTTTTGTCTTCATTGAAAGATTGGTTTGGGTTTTTTGTATATTGCTTTTCGTTAGTTGTTGTTTTTTCTTAGTTCCACTACTATTGTGTGGTTTCTATTGAAAATTAAAAAACAATTTTTTTTTAAAAGCAATTTTTTATTTTGGAAAATATAGGCATTTGATTGTTGAAATAGAATGAATAGAGAATTGACATTGGTCATGATTCATTGTTATTTCATTTCAAAGAAGATCGTATATCGTAGTTCAATTTGTTCTAGAAGACTCCTCTTTCCCTCCTGTAAATAAGATTCATCGAACAAAAAAATGATATCTTTCATTCCTATTTATGCATTGTTGGGTCAGAGTCTCAGACAACATCGGTTTCATTTCCGTCTCCTTTGAAGTAACAACAACCCTTAACAACATCGTGAAAATTTTAAAATTTAACTAGTAACTCTTTTCTAGGGCTCTATTACACCAACATTGGCTAGACTAGAGCTTTGGAATAGGCAAAGAGATACACTCTCCAAAGCCCAAAACACACAATATCATCTTGTGGTAAGGAGTGTCAAATTCCATTTGCAACATTTTGTTCTGGGAAGCCCTTCTCACACAAGGTTCAAACCCTAGGTCGCATTGATATTGATAGAGTTAATCACCCTGCTTTGTTGATATCATTGTAGAGATTGCACATATTACGGGGGTGACTTGAAGGTATACCCACAATGATGAGTGGAAGCCTCTCAAGTTGATTTCGGACTAGATACCCTACCCTTGCGTGTGAATCGGACTGTTGATCATCCCCCCAGGCTCTATTTTTGTTGGTGGTAACCTTAGTGGCCTATCTTCTTAGGGTCTTACACAAGGTGACTATAAATGGGAAAGTCTTCACGGTACCTGGAATCGACGTTGGCCAAACTCACTCAGGCTCCTTGGAGGGTATACCCACAATTATGTGTGGGAGCTTGCACCAGGGTGTAAGTCTATTAAGCAGGTCCTCAATGTAACTTTTCCACCCTAGTCCAGCCCCTTCTTATCTTGTGGTCACAACGTTGGATTTCATCACCAACTAGTGACTTCGGAATTAGAGGGTCTTGTTTGTTTGGTTTTCCTTCCTAGATTTTTACTAGCACATGCTGTTTGTTTACCCAAGTTGACCATAGAATTTTCTTTGTAAGTTTTCAACTCGATCACAATTGACCCTCCATGTTGCTCACGTAGAATGCAAGGCTTACCCCCAGAAAATCTGGAAGGTTATGAACCCTTGCCTACCAACTCACCATAGAGATATCCTCAATAGAGTGAAGTTCAAGAAATTACCACTCCACAAGTGGAAATAACTAACTCTCTAGAACGGTTCTGAATTACCAATTCTCGAGAAGAATTTTGACTTCATTCTGAATCTGAGAGACGTATTGTGTGAGTGAATTCTTCTGGAGACTTGGTTGTTTTGTCTTTTGGATCACCGACTAGACCTTTCCTAGGACCTCAGGGTCAAGACCCTTTTTGGGCTACTGGCATTTTTAGACGGGATCTTTTTGGCTCAGGAGGACGCGCTGATATCATCGTCTCACCTGCACTACCCAAAACATCTGATCCAGATGCAATACCTTTTACTACTTCTTATTATTTTCCTGGTACAGAAGCTCCACGAGCTGACC
This sequence comes from Picea engelmannii, assembly GCA_009831015.1. Lineage (NCBI taxonomy): Eukaryota > Viridiplantae > Streptophyta > Pinopsida > Pinales > Pinaceae > Picea > Picea engelmannii. The sequence continues at coordinate 901,426 of ML777877.1, forward strand.
ACATCTTGACTCTCCCTTTACAAATCGGCCATTACACATATACTACAAGTCTTCACACCGGGATTATTGCGGCTAACCAAGACCCTATTGGCATACCACTTTCACCCAGAGTCACCCTGACACTTCCACTCGGATACTGTGCATTGAATGCCTCTATTCCCGTTCCTACGCAAATCAGATCCAAAACTCCTAGTGGTCCCACTTCTTTTGGACACTCTCGTCTCGGTTTCATTCTGACACTTCCTACGCCCCCTTTCAGAGGACCTTTTCCATCCTCTATCGGCGGCACTGATCCTAGTGGTAGAATTCCATCATTCACACCAAATTACCAGATTCCTATTGGTGGACAATTTCACCAAGGAGGCCCAACTATACCCCCCCTTGTAGGGAAAATCCCAATTGGAGCACAAACCCCAATTGGAACACAACCCCTGATTGGAGGACAACCCCCACCGACCCCACCCTATGGACAAAACATACCTCCATTCATGGCCCAGTATTGGAACCATTTGATCCAACATAATCCTCAATCGACTAGGAGGCAACAACTTCCAGCTAACTCCGTCATACCCCCTGGTACAGGCCAACCCTATCTAGGTACGTCTAATCCTATTTGGGGCTCAAATACTCAACCCCATTCCCCCATTCAAGGGTACAACCCTATGAGTTACTTGCCACCACAACAACCACTAAATCTCCCCGAATCCTCACATTATATGCACATTGTTTATGGTCCCACTGGTTTGTCTATGGGACTCCCTCCCCAAGGTCACCAATACCCATGTGTGAATAGACAGTTACCTTTCGTAGCCACCTTGGACCTCCCAGATCTGTCAAGGATTTTAAATGATCCGATCTGTCACTCTCTCCAATGGCCCGCTATACTGACCAAACTACCATCTGACATCCCTAAATTCGATGTCAAAGTAGGAGAGGACCCGAACAATCACGTAATGAATTTTTACCTTTGGTGCTCATCCAACTCCTTGATGGATGACTCTATTCATTTACGCCTTTTTCAATGAATTCTCACGGGTTCTACTGCGAAGTGGTATATAGAATTACCATGAGGTTTCTTCACCAAATTCAACACCCTTGCTATGGCTTTCCTCACCCACTACTAGTTATCAATCCGCTATGAAATATGGACTGAGATTTTGAGTTCTTTCAAAAAAACCAAAGCCACTCATATATACGATCACATTCATGAATGGCGACAGAGACGATGTCTCATAAAACTCGAACTTCCCGATCAGTTACTGGTATAGTGGTTCACAAAATTATTTGTGAACGACATTGGTCGTGACATTGCCATGAGTGGAGTTGTCACAAAAGAACATGCCATTAGTCATGCTCAATACCTTGACCTCGTTTACTCACAAACATGTACTCTTTATGACTTACTCCCTGATGTTCCTCGTCCTTCTACTTTCTCCACTTCAACTACTCCTGCTGCTTCTCATGCAGCTGACGATGTGATTGGCACTTTCCATGCCCAACTGATTTCTATCCAAAACTCTAACAACAACTCCAAACCCATTTCTTCTAATGTTCAAAATGCTTTGTCTCCTACCCCTCGCACTGGCAAAACTTCTGAGGTAAATACTTTTCAATCTACCCCCACTGGTAAAAACAAATCCAGAAAGGGAAAGGGTAAGAATAAGGAGGACACAAATAATTCGCAAGCAGAGAGAACCAAAACACCACTTGTTGATGATAGGGATAAGCACAAACCCTGATACCCTTGTCCTATCTGTGGTGATGACCACTATACTAAGGATTGTCCATGACGAGCCGAGGTTACTAAGTTCCTTCAAGGGACAACAAAACCACCCACTCTGGGTGTATTGTCACAACCCTTCCCTTCTAAACAGTAGGCCCAATTGGTCATTCATGACCAACCCTCCCCCTCCAATACATCCTATGTCTTAATGTGTACAGGAGATTCAAATCAAAATGACATCACACTTACCACTCGAGGCAAACATTATTCCTCCTCTAAAGAGAAGGTTGATGGTATATATCCTTCATTGGTCCAACCATCTTTTACGACTCCAGATACCAACGGTCCTCTTCATCTTGAACGACTGAGCCTCGACACAGTCCTCTGCCCTCCTCCAAAGGGCGTCGTTTGGAAATCAATTGTCAATCCTCATGCCCATGCTACCCATAACTATAGTATTGTTCAAGATCTAGCCCAAGCACCATCTGCGATGTCAACCCTCAAAGTCCTTCAAAGTTGTCCTACACAACGGAAGGCACTGTTGAAAGCTATCAGTGGAATCAACCCTACGGATACAAATTTAATAATTTTTTACTTGGAAGATCACATTCCAAGGTTACCCCCTCAACTCCCATTCCAAATACAAGTTATTGTCTCCCACAAAAACATTTGTAGAACTGTTATCGACGAGGGTGCCTCGATGTGTGTCATGTACATTACATGCTGGAAAGCCATCAACTCTCCTCCTTTGACTGAATCCCACAACACACTCAAATCCTTTAATGGCTCTGGTTATAAGGTTTATAGTGTCTTCCCTTCATTGCCAATTATGTTAGAAGGAAAAAAAGTCCAATTTGAAGTGGAAGTCTTTGATGCTCCTCTCGATTACAACCTTCTACTTGGCCGTAGCTGGATTGATTCCATGTGCGCAATTGTGTCGACTGTTTTTCATGTTGTACGTTTCCCACATCAAGGAAAGCTAATTACCGTCAACCAATTAGCCTTCTTTAACTCAGATGTGCGTACTGGCAACATACCGTTCATTGCCAAAACCCCCCCCAGATACGAGAACGTCGATGTGGGTCTTCTTAAAGACTCCTTGTTAATGGGTACCTTCCCCATCCCACCACCCGATGTTCCACATCCGTCTGTCGCTTCAATCAACATGATCTCCACCTCTATTCATGGAACCCCTACATCTCACGACCCATGGATGGTACCCAACCCCGACGATCATCTTTGTTACGGCGATGAAATGTCGTTGAGCCCGGTCAAATCTGCCTATCAGGCCATTCAATGGGCAACTCCTTCTACCCCCTCTCTTGGTGATTTATCTCCAGATTCGTTCCGTGTCATTTTTCCCATGGAAAAAATGATTATGTTTGTTATGGAAGACACCCCCTGGGATGATGGACATCATCATTCCGTCCTCTTTCTGGAGCAACACACCATCGAGAACTACCAACGGATCTCAACCCCGTCGACCGTTGTAGTCCTTTCCACTGTTCCCGAGTCTACACATGATGTGTTTTTCGAAGGGAACTTAAGTAATATCTCACCCACCATTCCCCTCGACATATCCATAAAACCTAGAATTGTCGAGAATGTGCATATCGGAGCTTCGTGTTCCCCTGACGAAATTGTCACCTACAAGTCACTTTTTAAAGAATTTTGTGACGTTTTAGCTTGGAGCTATGAATAAATGTCGGGTATTGACCCCGACATTGTGATACATGAGATCAAGACATACCCAGACTCTAAACCGATCTGGTAACGCCTTCGTCCATTCCACCCTTGTAAAGTGGTCGCTATCAAGCTTGAAGTCGAGAAACTTCTCAAAGATGAATTTATTTACCCAGTGGCTCTCACTGACTGGGTTTCCAATCTTGTCCTAATCGACAAGAAACAAGGCACAATTTTCATGTGCATTGATTATAGGGGTATTAACAAAGCATGTCCTAAAGACAAATTTCCTACCCCCTTCGTCAACCAGATTGTCAACAATTGTGCCAAAAGTGAAATCTTCTCTCTGATGGATGGTTTCTCTGGATATAATCAAATCAATATCGTTCCCGAGGATCAACACAAAACTTCTTTTATTTGTCCTTGGGGCCCTTTTTCTTATCGGAAACTTCCTTTCGGTCTAAAAAATGTTGGCGCAGCTTTTTAGCGCGCTATGTCTTATGCCTTCCATGATATCAAGCACATCGTGCAACCATATATTGATGACTTACCTGCTCATTCCATGCACCGTGTCGATCATCCAATACACCTCTAAGCCATTTTTATCTGATGTCGGTTTTACCATATATGCTTGAATCCTCACAAATGCATTTTCTACATAGAATCCGACCAACCTCTAGGCTTTATTGTTTCATGTCAAGGGATCAGGGTAGATACTTTGAAGGTTGATGCAATTCTCAATCTCCGTCTTCCTTCGCTTTGCCAGTTACAAAGTTTGCAAGGGAAAGCAAACTTTCTTCGTCATTTCATCTCGAACTATGTCGAGCTAGCTCTTGGATTTACGCGACTACTCAAAAAGGGATCCGAGTTCATCTGGGATACCATCACTAACAAATCCTTCAAATCTTTGAAACTATCCTTGACATGTACTCTGCTCCTCTTCCCACTGGATTATAACCGTGATTATTTCCTCTACCTCACAGCCTCGGATTACACCATTGCCATGGTTCTCGTCCAAGAGGATGATTCTCATGATGAACATGTCATCTATTACTTGAGTCAAAGTCTAACGCCTACCAAAACCAAGTATTTACATGTTGAAAAACTGGCCTTGGCAGTCGTCGAAGTAGTTCAACGTTTCCGACACTATATCCTCTCTCGCAAGACTATGGTAATTTCTAATTGTAACCCTATGCAGCACATCCTCAGCCATCAACTGCTAGGGGGAAAATACTCCAAATGGATCGTGATACTCCAAGAGTTTAACTTAAAATTTGAACGTGCCAAGTCCAATAAATCCTTAGTTTTTTCCGAGTTGACATGCCACTTTCCCTACTCTAAGACGAAAAATGTAGCAACCGATTCATTACCTGATGAATCCATTTTCCTGATTAGTTCTGATGATCTTTGGTATGGATATATCATCATATATCTCCAAACCCAAACTTTCCAACCCAATTTTTCTAGTACTGACCATCATTGAATACGCTACAAGACCATCAGTATATTATCCTTGGTGATACTCTTTATCGTCGTGGGATTGACTCAGTTTTTCTACGCTGTCTCACATTTGACGAAGCCGAGAAATCCCTAAATGACTACCATTCTAGAGCCTTTGGTGGTCATATGTCTGGGTATGCTACTGCCCAGAAGTTCTTGTGAGCTGGGTATTTTTGGCCTCCTTTATTTAACGATTTTATAATTGTCATCCAAAAATGCCATGCTTGTCAGACCTACAACCACAAAATACGATCACATCCCACTCCTCTTCACCTTATGGTCTCCGTCGGTCCTTTTGTGAAATGGGGTATCGATTTCATGACATGTCACCCTCACTCGGCTAGGGGGCATGGATACATTATTGTAGCCGTAGACTATTTTACGAAATTGGCTGAGGCGATGCCAACATTTGACAACACCGGAAAGACCTCAACATTATTGATATTCAATCACATCATACCTCATTTTGGTGTTGCTCAGGCTATCATCACCGATCACGATATCCACTTTATAAACTTCATGATGTCCGAACTCATTGAAAAGTTGGGTCTTCGCCATGAAAAATCAACACCCTATTACCCACAAGCCAACAACCAAGTCGAAGAAATTAACAAAGTCCTCATAACCATGCTTCGACGAATGATAGGGATTCACAAAACGAGTTAGGACAGGATGTTGTTTTCAGCATTGTGGGATTATCATACATCCGTTAAGTATACTATCGGGTTTACACCATTTCGGTTAGTCTATGGTCTAGAAGTTGTCCTGCCGATTGAATGTGAGATACCCTCCCTAAAACTAGCTGTCGAACTCCTACCAAACACTTCTATCGAAGAAGAATGTCTTTTGTATCTCATGCGGTTAGATGAAACTCATCGCGATGCCGCCCTAGTCATAGAAGCCCAAAAGAAACATGTCAAAGCCCTATACGACAAACATGTCAAGCCTTGCATTTTCTCTGAAGGTGATCTGGTTCTCCTTTACAAACAAGATCGGGATATACTAGGAGCTGGAAAATTAGAAGCTATGTGGTGAGGATCATATATCGTTAAACGATTTTTGGAGAAAGGAGATTACGAGTTAGTATATTACGATAATATCCCTTTGAGTCAACCCAGAAATGGGTTGTACTTCAGGAAGTACTATGCCTAAGATCACCTGTGCATGAGTACTTGTATTTTATTGTATCATACTTCTTGTGTGTTACTGTAGTATTGTTTTTCATTATCCGGTCTCTACCCTCGACCACTTATGTTACCTTGTGTTTGGTTTCTAGATGTTGGAGTCTTCTCTACCCCACATTGGCTTCGTTGATGGAGCTAGCCGTAGTACTGAGGACCTTGCTTCTGCTGCTTGGGCAATTTACGCCCCTACAAACGAACTTATCACTCTACGAGGGGTGTGTCTCGCCCGTGCGACAAAAAATATTGCATAGTATAGTGTCGTTATCGAATTGTTGATTGATGCTATTTCACTCGGTATCCATCACTTGGTTGTTCGAATTGATTCACAGCTAGTAGTACTACAGTTAAGTAATTTCTATGTTATTCAAAGTACTACTTTATTACGAGTATATTTACGAATTCGCCTCTTGGAACGTTATTTTGATTATATTGAGTATCAACACATTCCTAGATGTTTAAATACATTAACTAATGCATTAGCCAACTATGTATTAGACAGACATTTGGGCCATTTATAAACCAATCACATCACATGTATCACACAACACAAGATAAGCCAGTAGAAGCCATATATATGTATATAACGACCAAACGTTTTTACAAAATGTTTTTTTCCAAGGACCAAAATTTCAAAATCTGAAGCTCATAGCTTCTACAAAGCAACATCATGGGTGATGCTCACAATAACACACAACTTCCCAGGTAACCCTACGAAGCAGTCGGCCAATAGAATCTGACATGCCCATAGTATGGCGCTGATAACACTGAGCGATCTCTCCGATAGTCATGTCTGGAATGTTAGCAATCAACCCCTCCAAGTTTTTCTCCACTGCCTCATAGTCTTCAACATCCTATCAAACCATTGGAGCTACCTCTCCTCGTTTCTGAATAGGAGACATGCATGGAGGTCGGTATGGCCCCACATCTATGTCATCAAAAAGGAGATTTTTGATTAGTTCTTGGACAAACATAAAAACATTTTATATGATAAAAATCACAAAAACATTAAAAAAAACAAAGTGTGTACTTCTTACCTAGGTCACCCCACTGAGCATCCTCAGGTAGGGATAAATAAGGATCCCCTCAGAAGTCTAATCCGGCATAGGAATAATCATCAACCATCAACATCTATGGCCTCAACCAGCCAAAGAATGAATCATTGTATTTGATGATAGGCCCAGCTATGTGTCGGGCCATGTGTAACATCCCGCTCTGGCGCACTTACCAAACTTATTCTTTGAGGACACTTGCTCGCAAGTGATCTGGATTTTTATGATGATAAAACTTTTCTTTCATTATGATGCGTTAAGTTATATGACAGGATGTTTTACTACTTTGGTGTAGACAGGTGCTGCTGACTCAGTTTCATTGAGTGTGCAGGGTTCCAGACCTTGAGGATGCAGAGGCATCGGTGCAACTCCCTTGGACTCCGGATTGAGTCAGGGAGTGGGCTATTTGAGTTGTTTCATTTACGGTGATATTGTTTTGTTTCGATGATATGCTATTGATTTTATGATATGTTGTTGACATGATCTGACATGATGGTTGATGATGCAGGCTGACTATAGCTTGCCGATCGGACTCACATATGGAGTAGAGGGGCCACACATGCGTTCCAGATATATTGAGGGAGAGGTGTGGACAACAGCCCTGCCACAACCTACTAGCACTCCCGTCGTGGCTTGAACTGTAGGTTAACGATTACCTAGTTCGAGAGGATACACGATGCCGTGAGGGAAGACTGCGACAGTCGCTCACGATGATTCTAAGGGGCACGCAATAAGGCAGGGGCCTTATTCCTTAGAGCCCTTAGTCTCCCACAAGCTCACCTGGCGGAGTGTTGACTCCAGGGGTTATAGAGTCTACCAATCCATCAAGCCAGCGAGTGGCACCCTTGGAGCACGTGGTGCATCCTGAA
>ML777877.1:912666-966671 GCA_009831015.1 Picea engelmannii
ATTGAAGATCCCACTCATGATGTCATTTTAAACTTGATGAAAGATTATTTAAATGTAGATGGTTTAAACATGATGTCTTTTAAAACATAATGATTTGGATATTATTAAATCTGATGTCAATTTTATAATGTGGATAGTTGTCATTGTCCTTTTAAATTTTATTGTATTATAAGATTTTCCTTTTTAAAATTATGATGTGTAATGTATTTCAATTTAAGATTCCTATAATCATGATGCTATGTCCATACAGGAGCCTCTCTAAATAATCTGCTATCTTTAATTATGGTTATTTTAAGTATGGATAGTGTCACATCCACTAATTCCTTTTTAACCTTGCCATTTAATTTTAGTTATTTTAGGTGGCCATTTTAATTTAGGTTGTATGTTGTATCCCCAATTGAATTTACCTAAGTATGATCTCATTTTTAGTGCATTACTATTGGACGTTAGTGAATGATTTAGTCTTGTAAGGTCATTATTAAATTAGCGGTTGTAGCAAATAACGTAGCATATAAGAGGCGTGATAATTGTAAAGTCATGGTCCGGATTGTGACACAATGACAGACAGTTAATGTTTCATGACAACGATATTGTAATTATTAATTATTGATTAATAACATGGGTGGTGCGATAGCCTGAAATTCATAACTTAAATTACTCCAGTTAGTATATTAGGGTGGTTGTTCATGTAAATCATGTTGAATTTGGGTCCTGTTGTCGGAGTCCTCTTGTCACGCGCCTTCCGTAAGGAGCGTAGTTGTTCTTCTTATGTATGTTGTATTTGATTGTGGTCAGTTGGTTGCTCGGTCTGTTGTGTCAGGTGGGATGTAGACACCTCCATGATCCTCAGAACAGTCGCCAACCCTGAGACCTTAAATGGTTAAAAGCGATGGGAACCTGGGCTTGAGCGTTGATTATGTGTCTTGGAGGTCCTAACCTTGCAGGGTAGGATGGGCGGGTGGTCAGTTTAACTTTTGTCGCTAAATTTCTGCATTGTGCACCTCTGCCTATGGTTGTATTTGTTGCAGTTTCTCGTTGAGGCCTTCAGTCTTCTTGTGCTGAACTTCGTGGTTGAGTCTTGTTGTTTGTCGAGTGGCGTCGTATAGTTCAATATGTTGCTACTTCTACACATGCGCACACACCTTAAACACACACACAAAAAAATTGCACCTGTTACTCGAATGGTTGTCGTGACAACGCATATCGCTACATATGGTATCAGAGCGGGTTAGACCAACGACTTGGGATTCGCTACAGCTTCCGTTGACATGATAGTTTAGATTATTCTGTTTCTAATTGAGCTTCTTGTCTGTGTGCAGGTAATCATGGTTAGAGGATGTCGCGGAGGCAGACGATGGGGTGCTAGGGGAGGCAGCATGACGCCTCCAGCAGCACCCACGCATGAGGGGTATAACCCCCAGGGAGGTGAGCAGGTCCTTGGAAAGGAGCAGATCGCAGTTGCCGATGTTGTGGGGATGATGAGATCTTTCCAGCGCATGTCCGAGGTGCTGATCAACAGATTGGACAGAGATGAGGCCAGGGCACCGGCACCTGCTGAGGTTCCACCGCGCGCACTGGCCGTTACAGGTAGCATTCACCGTGAACTCGAGAAGGTGAAATTTCTCGAGTTCTTTGGTGCCCCAAACGGCGCAGCCGCTGAGACATGGTTAGAGAACATGGCGATGTGCTTCGCACTTCGCGATTATACCTCCAACATGAAGGTCCGCATGGCGGTATTTCAACTAAAGGGGAGCGCTCTTCTATGGTGGAAGACGCTCCTACCGCAACTGAACATGGCCGTCGAGGACGTATCATGGGAACTGTTTGAGGAACGGTTTCGGGAGAGGTATCTTTCTAAGGAATTCATTGAGCGTCAGCTCAATGAGTTCAATGCCTTATGACAGGCAGGTCGTATGCTGCTCCGGTATGCTCCGCATCTGAACACTGAGAAGCTCAAGGTCAACAGGTTCGTATTTGGCCTTAACGGCAGCCTGCGTGCAAAGGTAAGGATTTTGATGCCTCAAACCTTGCACGATGCTGTCCAAAAGGCCCTCATAGCATAGGAGGAGATTATCAGTGGGGGTAAGACCAAGACTCCATCGAGACCAGCAGGGCAGGGTTCTGCTGGTACACCGCAGCATCAGACACTGACGAGACATACGTCGGGATATCGTGGCTTCCAGAGGGGATCCACGCTCACTGCACCTCGACGACCACCGCCTCAGCAGCGGATGCCTTACCGAGGACCATAGCAGCAGCAACAACGTCGCCCGCAACAGCAATAGTTTAGACCTGTTCAGCAGAACAGACCAGGGTTTCAGGCCGGTGGGCAGTCATCTTCTACTTCAGGCACCAGGACTACTGGGCTGAAGAAGGGGTGCTAGACGTGTGGGGAGCCACACTACCAGCGCGACTGTCCTGTGGAGAGGACCAGGGCATCCAGATCAGCCAGACCTGCTACGATGGGAGATATGGGCAAGGCCCATCGGATTCATGCAGCGGTGAATAACTGCCAGGCAGAGCACCAGTCGACTGTGCTCGAGATGACAGGTATTGTTGCCAACCAGACCCTTAGTATTTTGATAGACCGAGGTGCTACTGAGAGTTTTATTTCTGGTGCAGTGCTGAAAAGGATTAAGGTAAAGGCAGTCGAACAGGACAAGTTTAGCTTCGTAGAGATGGCTTCGGGAGCCAAACAGAAGGTCGGAGGAAAGGTTACGAGCTGTGCCCTTAACTTGGGAGAGTTTGTCATGAGGGTCAACTTTTACATCACGATCTTAGGATCTTATGACGTCGTGATCGACATGGATTGGTTGGAATCGTATGAGGCGATACTCAACTGTAAGACGAAACGGTTGAGCTTAGTCGATGATGAAGGACAGAGACGTGTGATAGTAGGACGAAACCAGGGAGTATCCCTGAGGTTCATCTCTTCCTTACAGCTACGGAAGAGTATGCGCAAGGGGTGCAAGATTTATGCGATCCTTGTGCTCAACGACAAGGGAGTAGCGGAAGGTATAGAACACCTTCCGGTGGTGAAGGAGTTTGCAGAAGTATTTCCAGAGGAGTTGCCTGGGATGCCGCCGGAAAGAGAATTGGAGTTTACTATAGACCTGAAACCGGGGACTGAACCGATAGCGAGAATGCCTTATCGGATGTCGACCCCGGAGTTGCAAGAGTTAAAAATGCAACTAAAGGAGTTGTTGGATCTGGGACTGATACGTCCTAGTGTGTCACCGTGGGGTGCACCCGTCATTTTCATTCGGAAGAAGGACATATCATGGAGGCTTTGCATCGAATATCGTCAACTGAACAAGGCTACGATCAAGAATCAGTACCCCTTACCAAGAATTGACAATCTGTTCGATCAGATGAAGGGTGCGACGGTGTTCTCTAAGATCGATTTGCGATCAAGGTATAACCTTTTACGGATCAAGGAGGATGACATCCCTAAGACCGCGTTTAAGACAAGATTTGGACATTACAAATTTATTGTTTTACCGTTTGGACTGACAAACGCCCCAGGGGTATTTATGAGCTTGATGAACGGGGTGTTCCGCGAGTACTTGGACAAGTTCGTCCAAGTATTCATTGACAATATTTTGATCTAATCTCGGACGACGGAAGAGCATGACGAGCACTTGCACTTGGTACTACAATGTTTACGAGAACACCAATTATATGGGAAGTTGTCCAAATGCTCTTTTTATCAATCCAGGATTCACTACTTAGGGCATGTCATCTCCGACGAAGGTATCGCCGTGGATCCGGCCAAGGTTGAGGCTATTATGGAATGGCCTGCGCCGACGAATGTCACAAAAGTGCGTAGTTTTATGGGTTTAGCAGGATACTATCGACGGTTTGTCGAAGGATTTTCAAGGATAGCAAATCCGATCACGGAGTTGCAGAAGAAAAACAAGAAGTTTGTGTGGACAGAGAAATGCGCGGAAGCATTTAGGAGGCTTAAGGAGTTGTTGACAACAGTGTCGATACTAAAAGTCCCTGACATGGACGCAGACTTCTTGGTATGCACTGACGCATCCCAGGAAGGTTTAGGCGGAGTCTTGATCCAGGATGGACGAGTGATTGCTTACATTTCAAGGAAGCTAAGAAGACATGAGGAAAACTATGCGACGCATGATTTGGAGTTATTAGCCATCGTATATGCCTTAAAGGTATGGAGACACTACCTGGTCGGACGAAAATTTGAATTAAGGACTGATCATTGTGGATTACAACACATTTTTACACAAAGCAACCTGAACGCGCGACAACGACGTTGGTCAGAATTTCTTAGCGAGTATGACTTCGAGATTACTTACATAAAGGGAACAGTGAACCGAGTGGCAGATGCTTTGAGTCGGAGGCCACGCATCTTTTCAGTGTTGCCTCTTCAAACAAATCTATGTGAGAAGATTCTCACTTTACAGCGTGACGATGACTGGTACAAAGAAGTCGAGGATTTTATCAGACGAAACACTATGATGGTAGCACGATATGAGGGATTTACTTTTGACAGCGATGGGTTATTGAGGTTTAGAGGTTGGATTTACGTACCACCAAACGACGAGTTGAGGAGGTTGATCCTGAGTGAGGCTCATAGATCCGTTTACATGGCTCACCCCGGAGTCACGAAGATGAGGGCAGACCTTAAGCCCTTGTTCTTCTGGAAGGGAATGAAGGCCTACATAGTCAAGTTTGTGGCTAGATGTCTCGAGTGTCAGCAGGTAAAAGATGAATATAGACACCCGGCAGGATTACTACAACCACACGCCATTCCAGAATCGAAATGGGAAGTCATTTCGATGGATTTTATTGTTGGATTGCCACTGACGACAAGGAGACATGACTCGATTTTTGTAGTAGTTGACACTCTGACAAAGAGTTCTCACTTTATTCTGGTGCATACGACGTATCAGGCACCTGTTATAGCGAGAGTTTTCATCAATGATATTGTGAGGCTGCATGGAGTGCCTAAGAAGATTATATCCGATCAAGGATCGGTGTTTATTGGACGATTTTGGACAAGTTTCCAGGAGGCCTTGGGAACTCAACTTAATTTTAGTACTGCATATCACCCAGAGACTGACGGACAGACAGAACGTACGAACCAAACCTTGGAAGACATGTTGCGCATGTACGTGATGGACCAACAAAAGCGATGGGAGGAATTCTTGCCGCTACTAGAGTTCGCTTATAACAACAGTTACCAGAGCACCATTAAGATGGTGCCTTTCGAGTTTCTATATGGGCGACCGTGTCGGACACCTTTGAGTTGGGATCGGCTTGAGGATAGGGTCCTGATGGGACCAGAAGCGATCCAAGAAATGGAAGAGCAGATGCAAACCATAAGACAAAGGATAAAGGAAGCGCATGATCGACAAAAGAGTTATGCTGATGCGCACCGAGTCGACCGTAGGTATGAGGTCGGCGATCGAGTCTTCTTGCGGGTAAAACCGCATAAGAGTTCGATCAAGTTTGGAAAGGGAGCTAAGCTCTCTCCTAGGTTCATGGGACCTTTCAAGATTGTGGAGAGAAAGGGGCCCGTGGCCTATCGACTAGCCTTGCCTGATTCTTTGAGGGGTATGCACGACGTTTTTCATGTATCAGTTTTGAGACATTATGTTAGTGATCCTACACACGTGCTTGACATGAGTTCCTTGCAGGTATCGGACGAGGGAGTTCTCACGTCTCAGCTGGTTCACATTTTAGATCATCGCGTTCGACAGTTACGACGTTGAATGGTAGATCAGGTCAAGGTCCAGTGGGACAGTTATAGTCCGCACTTGGTGACCTGGGAGGACGCATATGACATGCGCCAACAGTTTCCGTTTTTGTTTGATAGATAGACTCATGATACTGTGGTATTTATGACATTATGGTACCTTTATTTCGGCATTTATACTGAGAAACTTTGGGACGAAGTTTAGACCATGAGGGGGTGTATGTAACATCCCGCTCTAGCGCACTTACCAAACTTATTCTTTGAGGACACTTGCTCGCAAGTGATCTGGATTTTTATGATGATAAAACGTTTCTTTCATTATGATGCGTTAAGTTATACGACAGGATGTTTTACTACTTTGGTGTAGACAGGTGCTGCTGAATCAGTTTCATTGAGTGTGCAGGGTTCCCGACCTTGAGGATGCAGAGGCATCGGTGGAACTCCCTTGGACTCCGGATTGAGTCACGGAGTGGGCTATTTGAGTTGTTTCATTTACGGTGATATTGTTTTGTTTCGATGATATGATATTGATTTTATGATATGTTGTTGACATGATCTGACATGATGGTTGATGATGCAGGCTGATGATATCTTGCCAACCCAACTCACATATGGAGTAGAGGGGCCACACATGAGTTCCAGAGAGATTGAGGGAGAGGTGTGGACAACAGCCCTGCCACAACCTACTAGCACTCTCGCCGTGGCTCGAACTGTAGGTTAACGATTACCTAGTTTGAGAGGATCCACGATGCCATGAGGGCAGACTGCGACAATCGCTCACGATGATTCTAAGGGGTGCGCAATAAGGCGGGGGCCTTATTCCTTAGAGCCCTTAGTCTCCCACAAGCTCACCTGGCAGAGTGTTGACTCCAGGGGTTATAGAGTCTACCAATCCGTCAAGCGAGCCAGTGGCACCCTTGGAGCACGTGGTGCATCCTGAAGGGAAAGTCGCGCAAAGAATTACAAGTCAGCGAGTGGCACCCTTGGAGCACATGGTGCGTCCTGAAGGGCACATCATATGACAGAAGCAACCGAGGCGAGTGGTACCCTTGGATCACGTAGTGCATCCTGAAGGGCACGTCGCTTTGAGGATGATGATGAGACAACCTAGATGACCCTGAGACCTTAGCACCTGATAAATTCTTACAACGCCTCCCCTAATTGAATTGTCTACCTGTTCAGTCAAACCTAGATTAACACATCTCTAAGATAAATTTGACCAGCCCTAAGAAAAGATCCTACAAAAATAAACCTACAGCGTAAAACCAAAACCCTCCTAGGTTTTAATTAAAGTTCTTAAAAATAAAAGGGGGTAAAGTAATGGGGGAATTAAAATAAGTGAAACCCTTGGCTTTTAAATGATAAAGAAAAAATAAAAATTTATTAAGGGGTGGGAGTATAAAGCTAGGAATAAATATATATATATATATATATAAATATATCTATTGAAAAGATTAAAAATCCGCATTTAGCTTTTGGGTTTAAATAATAATAAAATAATAATAAAAGAGAGGAATGAAAATGGAAATAAGGAAACTAGAAATAAAGGAAACTTAACTTTGGAAAGTAGGGGACATAGGGTAAAAAGCAAAAAGTAATCAGCATTTAAGGAGTTACTAAATTTCAGAAACTTCATTTTAGGAAAGTGATTAAAAGCATGAGAGGGGATCTAGGAACCCTAGGAAAAATTTAAGGAGCGATTTTGGGGGAGTGAGGGAATTTAGTCTTTTACTTATTAAAAAGAATTTAATTATTGGAGAACCCTAGGGATGAGTGACACTTGGACGACGGAGATTTTTTAGAGGTTGTCATTAAAAATTAATTAATTAATAATTAGGAAAGTAGGTGGGTCTCATTTTTTCTATAAAAGAAAGGGAAAGGAAGGAAAAGGCATGAACGGTGAGCGTAATGTTATGCTGCCGAATTGTGGTTTGACGGATTTCTTGTGAGGAGTTGGGTTTATCTCAGCTGTTTTGGAGTGGTAGCTCAGCCGCGGAGGCGAGCTGAGACGCTAGTCTATCTCTGGTTCTTGTGTGGCCCCTTTGCGGCTCAGGGGGCTAAGGGGGAAGTAGAGTACCCCTAGCGTTTGGCTGGGAGGTACCGGTGAGCCTTCAGTGGTCGGCAAGCGGAAGCAACAGGAGAGACGCGGAGCACGAACGACACACGAGGACAACATTGAGGCAAAGGTATGGTCGTTATTTTATTGGTAGAATAGGATGAATTATGAAATCAGTTGATATCAATTTGTGGGTTGCGATTGGATTTAATGGCTGTAGTACTTGTCTCCTCTGCAATTTAAGTGTAGCTGCTGCAACCTTTTGATTTTAAATGTTCTAGTGATAGGTCGTTACATATACTTGCATCCTTGAAAGCATTACTGTTGGTGTCCATTCCAATCTTAGGAGGTTTTTAAAATTATTCAAAAAGGGGTTATCACCCAGCGACCTCCCCTTTTCCCAGCGTTGTTCTAACGAATCACATGTTGGCTCCTTTTAATTCTAATGACTGTGTTTGTTGGGCATCGATCCAGTTTGGCTTGGCCTTTTAAATCCACTTAATACGTATTTCGCCCAGAAACCGAATTAAATGGACTGCGCGTCGTTTTAAAAGACAGTTAAAGATTCAGTGGAAAACGATTTAAATTTTTTCCATTAGAATCTAAATCATCCTGGAAAATTTGAGACGCTCCGGCAATTTTAATCCATGTTGGCCTTTATGTTTTTGTTTCGCCTTCTTGGAGATCGCCCTGGTTTTTATTGACCCCGTGTGCCTCCCTGGAATTCGTTGGCATTCTGGAGTGTGTCTCGCAGGGTTGAATAAGTTGGGAAATTCCAGAGTTCGGCAGCCTTCTGTGGTTTCCTGAATCGATGTTTTTCTTTGCTCTAACATAATAAGAATCAGATGCTACTGCTACGTTTTAAATTTAATGTACCCACGAGCTCAGTGTTAATTTTAGTGCACCCAGGGATTTTAGAAACCATCTCAGTCCGCTCATTCTAATGATGGTCAGAACCCCAGTTTGGTTACTTCCCTTGATTTCTTAATCTTCGCTGAATAGCAACCTGAGACACATGTCGGCAAGGGGGGACAGAAGCATTGGCAGGGGGATGTAATGGCAGAGACAGGAGGTCGGCCTTCATAGCCCCTGATGCCATTATTACAGTGTAACCTCCGGACAACGTGCTGGTAGTGACCCTGTAATTATACCTTACCTTATGATGCCTGAATATAGTCAATTTTTATATTTTTATTTATTCCAAGAGACTCTACTAACCGAGCGGTGTAATACTCTTGGGCATGTTTTATTCTGGATTTGTATTTTGTCCTTGAATTCCTGTAGTCGTCACGAGGTCTGTGTTTTCATGTTAAATGTAAGCTAATTGCAATCGGATTGCACTCTGTTTTCATTCCATTCCCTTTTGCGTTTTAGGGGTCTGTGTTTTCCTAAATTAGGGGTCTGCGTTGATCCTGCGTTCGATCAAAATGGGCAGGATTTTGATAGCGGTATCCTCGACAACCTCTTTGTTGTTTCCTTGTGGCGCCTCTTTGTAGCTGACCGTCCCCTCTGCTGCGGGGCATCATTCCTGTAGGGGGCCGACCTCCTTCACCTCAGCGGCGGATACCCATGTATATCCTTGCCTCCTTTCCATTCGTTGAATCACTGACCATTTTGCCACCTGTTGTTACTCCATCGATACGTAATACGCCATTTATAAAATGCTAATTTAAATAAAGGAAAACGTAGCCACATTATATAATAAGCGAATTGCATAATGCGATAAGCCTTACTGCCACCCAATTACGAATTATGTTGCATTTCTATATATCGATTCTGATTCTGTTATCTTAAATCTGTTGTTTATATAGATATTTTGTCATTCGAATATCGCCGTCTTCAGTATTGCCTTTTTTTTAATTTTGTTGTTTTATATATTGATTTTAAATTCTGATTCTATCCGTATGAAGCCTTTTAATGTGGTCATGTTAGATAATGGCATTGTCAATGGTTGAATTTATCTAGGGTCCTTTAAATTGGTATTTAAACTTTGTCAAATAATTAGGGTTAGTGTTATATATTGTCAGCTTAGTTATATTGTGATTTTAAATTGAGGTCGTAATGTTACCTTGAACAGGATGACTTTTATACCTATGATGTTATTTACATTATCCTCGATTATTGTTACTTCTGATATCGAACATTCTTATAAGCATTATTTAAATAGGGTGTTTTTAAAAGGATTCATTTTTATTTATCGTTCTTTTAAATTTTGTCAATTTATGTTTAAGGTTATTTAAGTATTGTCTCTTTTTAAATCGATACCTAAATGAGACCTTAGAATATTGTTATGGCCTTATATATTGAAGATCCCACTCATGATGTCATTTTAAACTTGATGAAAGATTATTTAAATGTAGATGGTTTAAACATGATGTATTTTAAAACATAATGATTTGGATATTATTAAATCTGATGTCAATTTTATAATGTGGATAGTTGTCACTGTCCTTTTAAATTTTATTGTATTATAAGATTTCCCTTTTTAAAATTATGATGTGTAATGTATTTCAATTTAATATTCCTATAATCATGATGCTATGTCGATATAGGAGCCTCTCTAAATAATCTGCTATCTTTAATTATGGTTATTTTAAGTATGGATAGTGTCACATCCACTAATTCCTTTTTAACCTTGCCATTTAATTTTAGTTATTTTAGGTGGCCATTTTAATTTAGGTTGTATGTTGTATCCCCAATTGAATTTACCTAAGTATGATCTCATTTTTAGTGCATTACTATTGGACGTTAGTGAATGATTTAGTCTTGTAAGGTCATTATTAAATTAGCGGTTGTAGCAAATAACGTAGCATATAAGAGGCGTGATAATTGTAAAGTCATGGTCCAGATTGTGACACAATGACAGACAGTTAATGTTTCATGACAGCGATATTGTAATTATTAATTATTGATTAATAACATGGGTGGTGCGATAACCTGAAATTCGTAACTTAAATTACTCCAGTTAGTATATTAGGGTGGTTGTTCATGTAAATCATGTTGAATTTGGGTCCTGTTGTCGGAGTCCTCTTGTCACGCGCCTTCTGTAAGGAGCGTAGTTGTTCTTCTTATGTATGTTGTACTTGATTGTGGTCAGTTGGTTGCTCGGTTTGTTGTGTCGGGTGGGATGTAGACACCTCCATGCTCCTCAGAACAGTCGCTAGCCCTGAGACCTTAAATGGTTAAAAGCGATGGGAACCTAGGCTTGAGCGTTGATTATGTGTCTTGGAGGTCCTAACCTTGTAGGGTAAGACGGGCGGGTGGTCAGTTTCACTTTTGTCGCTAAATGTCTGCGTTGTGCACCTCTGCCTATGGTTTTATTTGTTGCAGTTTCTCGTTGAGGCCTTCAGTATTCTTGTGCTGAACTTCGTGGTTGAGTCTTGTTAATTGTCGAGTGGCGTCGTACAGTTCAGTATGTTGCTACTTCTACACGCGCGCACACACCTTAAACACACACAAAAAAAAATTGCACCTGTTACTAGAATGGTTGTCGTGACGACGTAGATCGCTACACCATGAGGTTGCACCACCTCAGCATCCTCGGATCCTATGGAGCCGGTAAACCCCACTCAACCTGTAATCTTAGTAATGGAAGCCTCTCAAGAAAGAAAGATACCAAAATTGATCCGTACCTGAACTGCTTCAGGTCACCCTTCCTGCATTTTGTCAACTGCCTCTTCATACTGAGGAGAATTGCATCCGACCAGTTGAAGACTCATGGCTCTGTGCACTCTATGGAATATTGGAAGTATCTTTGGAGAGCCATGTTTGGAACTACGCTCCTAGTGATGCATGCTATGGTGAACAAGATGGTTCATAGGGTCAAGTCTTGGACCCCCCAAATAGCCACTTTGCCGTTTCTTCTTTCCACATTGGGAACACAGTACTGGCGAAAATACTCACTCATAGGGAGTCCACCACCTCGGCTACTAGTCAAGCTAGCGTGGTACCCACATCGTGATAAAATTTTCATAAAGTAGATATCATCGATATCTATGGTCAAGGTGTGGACTCCCACATGAAAGAATTACTGGTCCACATCCCACATATGAACCAAGTACTCCAACAACCTGATTTGGGCTTTCATCCCCAAGATCCGAAAGAATTTCAAGAGCCCAGAGTCTCAGAGGGTAGCAAAGGTACCTGAGTCATTCCTGACAATGGAATATTCCTCCTCATGTTCTCATTCACGCCACTCCAGCATCATGACGGTCAAATGCCTACACAAGAACCATAAGAACAGAGTCAGCAACTCATTTCAAACCTTGGGATATTTTTTATTGAGCAAAAATCAAAGTGAAAGTTCATTTTTCGGCCCTCGCAGGTGCCCCTTTAGCACAAGGAGAGATTCTCGTGGGTGCCTTTGAGGTCACCCGTGAGAACCATGCATTCTCGCAGGTCCCGTATGACTAGCCTGTGAGAATTCCTGGGCACAAGTTTTGGCCCTAAAACAAATCCAAAACCTTGAAAATTGCCAATGAAAATAAAAACTAAACCATGGAAAAGATAGGAGATCAAAAGCCTACCTCGTTGACGGAGACGGTTCGCCAAATGGTCACCTATGCTTCCTGCGATCGAACAATGAAATTTGAGGTAAAAAGAGTCATTTTGGGCAAAGTTCTTGGAAAAATCACAATGAATATGGTAAAAGCCCTTTTTTCCACATTTATTTGATTTTTACCATTGTTGTGGATTTTTATATTGTTTTACTCATCAAACCTAATGCCTAATATCCCTATGAGTGTGACTTTTTGCAGATATAATGACTTTGAAGTCCACACGAAAGAGTATGGATGTTTTTCTTTTTTCGTCACATGTACGACTGTTTTTTATAGTTTTTAGAAAAACTTCGAGCTCAGTCTTCATTCATTCTCGTGCTCGAAAATACATGAGAACGTAACCGAATATACTTTTCTCATCTTTTCATACTAGTCGTGGTAACATGAAAACAACAAACACAAAGGAGTATCCTTTAAGCTCTTTTCACACTCCATAAAAACAAAAAGATTGTCGAGCGACCTTATTCTGTTCATGCTCATAAAAGTATATTAACAAAATGTTCAATGGGCGATAGTTTATCACTTTTTCGGTCCTGTCGAACTATTTTATGAAAAAGGAACTGAGAGAGTTCTCTTTAAGTGTTTTTCAGACTCTCAAAACATGAAAAACCCTCGAGTTTTCTATCGTTAGACTCGTTAAACAAACATCGAAAGACCCGTAATGGGATCGAGCCACTCCTTCCTTGGGTTCGTTAAACATACTCCAAGGGACTCATCAGAAGGATGATATTACATCAACAAGAATATGTTATCCTCCTCAAGTTTGTGTAAAAATAAAGAGGTACTCACCAAAAATGGTGGCGAAAAATTCAGGAAAGGGATGTGTTTTCGTATTCATGTTATTGGTAGTATGTAGTTCTCTTGAACATGACACCCCCTCTTGATTATTTGAAGTCGGTTTGGGAAATCTGTTTGTTTCTCATTCGACTTGCTACAAGGTCATATCTTGAGTCGTATCTATGTTAGTGCTTCCAAATCCTTGGTCATGTCATTGATATGTTCAAGAGAAGTTCATCCAAAACCTCTATTGAGTCAGTCTTCCCTGTGTCCATTTCCATCTCAGTTTCACCTTCAAAATTTGTTACTTATTTCATGTCATTGATGGGGAATACATCAAGGCCTTCTTGTGATGAGTCTTATTCCATCGAATCCAACTCATTATTTGGAAACAAGACTTAGAAATTATTTGGTACCTTGGAACTTGCATGCCTCAATGGCAGGTTCTCTCGCTTTCGACAGTGGGTTTTCATCATTGACCCCTGATCGGGAGATTCTGTTGAATGTTCGACCTGAAATCATTTATTCACATTGATTGGATTGTACTAGTGTACCTTGGGAGTCATTGACATTAATGGTGATTTCCCTCACACTTGGGAACGGTTTCGTCAATGAACGATAATCAAGTGGTTTCTACCATGTTTGACTTCAACACATGTAATCACATGACTCGATTCATACTTTCAGGTGACGAGATTGAATACCCCGACTCTCATCATTTTGATCTGGGCTGTGATGGAATATGTATGGTTTGCTGACACATAGATCCACTTTGTATGTCACGTGGCTATGTCGTCTCAATTTGAGTCTTCTCGCATAGATCCACAGTGTATTCCTAGTGGCTATGCAGTATATTTGATGGCATGGATCCATGGTGTATGATTGGTGGCCATGACCTACGTTGAATATGTCATCCATTTTTTATCTGAGTATGAGAATGCCTACCTTAGAACTGGTATTGTATTTTGCAGATGCCTGGTTGTTTGCAGATTTCTGATTAGGTGCACTCTTGGTTTCTAACACACACTCGCAATTTACAAAGTATTTCAACCATCACAGATTTCGACCTCATACTTTGGGGGCATTCTGTTACCCATGATTTTGGTTAATCTGGTGATGTCTTAACAATGGTGTATTCAGGCTCCCAACAAAGACTTTTTGCCTGAAAAAAATGGCTCTTGTCTCCATCCAAAAACATATTTTTAAAGTGAGTTCCCAGGCTACCTATGGCCTAGGGTGCGAGAATCCCTCACTCTCACAGGCCACCTTCACTTAGGGTGAAAACTTCTCACATTTTTCTCCATACATAGGGTGCGAACCTATTTTTAAGCTTGGAAAGGAGAAGAGGTCTCGAGGGTTCTAGAAGGGAATCTTCTAGAAAATGAGTTGGCATTCATATGGTTGTCATTTTATTGACTTCTTAGATTTGATGGGATCATCCTCATCCATGTAACCATCTCTCCTTCTCCTATATATTGAAAGGTTTTTCATGGAAAAGGTTAAGCAAGATTCAATGAAGAATTGGTGAAAGAATTGTGTGAAGAACCCTGCTTGGAGAGAGGCTTGAAGACTCTAGTTGGTCTATCAAGATGAACTGTATCTTCTTCATGCAAGTATAGAGAAAGTGTGTGTGTTGGAACCAAGGGTCAATGAAAGGAAGCTTGCGACATCAAGGCGATCAGGTTGTATCTTCTACTTTCAATTAATATGATACAACGACATGTCCCTTTCCCATAAAGTCACTCTTACTTTATTGTGTAATTCCTTGATCATATGCATAAGTTGACGTTGAATACATTTTTCTATATTCACTTTGGTTGGTTTTTGTTGTCTTGGACTTGACCTCACGAGAGCACTGGAGCAAAGTGAGAGAAACAAAGACCTAAGGAAGAGATATAAAGGTATGTCACTTATTCCTCCCTATTAGTAGATTCAATGATTACAACTTAGGGAAAGAGTCATGTCCTGTCCTATTTTTTTCTAGATCCAGGTGGATCTAGGGAGATCTATTAGTGTCCACACGTACCGATTAGTCTAATAACAGAGTAGAGTTTTCAAGGAAATGGTTTCTTCTCTTAGTTTCTCAAAGTCTTCTAATTGTTTCTTCAATATTACAACTATTTTTTCACAACTACCCAATTCACTTCTTATTTTTATTTGCGTGTCTTTGAGATTGTTATTTTCAATCTCAACATGCTTCAATTTTTTAAGATTCTCATTTTCTTGTTGAATAATTTTTTCTTCATGATTTTCTTCTTCTTCATTGGAATTTTTTTCTTCAGTGTCATTTATTTCAATCCTTAGATGAGGACATTCAAATTCAACATGACCTACTCCTTCACAATTAAAGCAAAATAACTGACCTCTATTTTCTTCTTTGAAATATGAGATGTTGTAATTTGCTTCAACTTCTTCTTCTTCTGCGTCTTCCCTTACATAAAGGTCTTGTAGCTTGTACCAAATCTCTTTTGATGATGCACATGATCCTACCTTGGATTTCACTGAATCTGTCAATCCATCCAGGATGGTATCTATTGCCAATTTGTTGTTCATTTTTGCTTCCTTCTGAGCTGTAGTCTTTGGTTTCTTCAAAGCATTGTATCCTGAAGAAACTAAGAACCAAACATCTGCCCTAAGATATTTCAATGAAGTTTCCATTCTATTACTCCAGTATTCAAAATTGATTCCATAAAATGGTGGAATCCCATTTGTAATTTTGTCGTCCCTTTCTTCTTAGGATCTTCCTTCCAATGGTTAAACTGTACTGAAGGTAACCATCTCTGATACAAATTGTTGATATTGAGAGGGGGGTGAATCAGTATCAAGTACAATTTAAAACCTTTTTCAACTTATACTTAAACCATTCAATTATATCCAATGAACAATGAACAAAAGTATACGAGTTACACCAATACACCAGAATACACCATGCACAATCTATGATAAATAATCAATAGTTTTTGTTCAAGGGAAGCAATGACTTACAAAAGTAGCTACAAATTCCAAATGTAGAGGGAGGGATAAGCCTCCAAGAGGAAGATACAATCCTCCAATATCAAGAGAGATTTGAACTCTCCATACTTGCCCCTTCCTTCCACCCAAGAATATATGAGAGATAATAAAACTTTACATTAAATCATCACCATCAATCAATCATCACATAGAACCTAATAATGCTTCCTGAGACTTTTTCAATTTCTACAATTCTTTAATTCTTGGAGTACTCTGATCCTATAGATAATATTACTCAATGTATTATCTGAAACTCCTCCAATTTTCACTCCTTGAATCCTCCCCAAAAATAGGTTATAGAAAGAATGGTAGACTTTATTCAATTCTGGTCTATTCAGAAGACCCAACTTGTACAACATGCCCCTCGCTCAATAATTAACCTCCGATATTGAAAATTGCACACACGAAACTACAGTTCATACTCTTTCCAATGGAATTGGTCCCACTTCATTTGGATTTTGTATGAATATGTTATGATTGTTTTATCTAGAACACCTATTTATTAGCTAGCTTCAGGACTGGTCACAAACCCTATCTTCCACAGAGTGTATCTCCATAATTATAGCGAATCAAGAGCTGAAAGTTTTACCAAAGGTACCTTGATATGTATTCTCAATACCATAGTGATTTCACCATTCAAATTGTTCTAGAAAAAAAAATTATAGAAAAAATTGTAAGATGACCTGAAAATAACATACCTTAGAACACACCACCAAAAGACTTCATCCTCCCTTGAAATATGGCCTTCTTTTGCTTCTTATTTCCACTGAAATTTGACTTGTATCAAAATTAATGTATAATGATGTTTATTTATACCATTTATGTCACTTCATTTTAAAATTAGGGCCGACTTGCCGCTTTCTTATTTTGTAATTCTTTTCTTTAATTATCTTCAGGGCCTACATGTACTTCCTTTTTCAATTCACTTTGTCATATTCAAAAATTGATTTCTCCTCAACCATGAGGATTCACGTGACGTGCCAAATACCACTGGAAACAACATGATGTATACTATCCATTCATGGGTGTTGTATATTCATGTGCATTTTCCTTCATGTCCAAATACCTTTATCAATCTTGCATTCCAAAACCCATGACTGGGGTTGACATCAATGACAACAACCAATCTTCCAACATATCAAATAAATGATTGATAAAGATAACTTGGGGGTATGGGGGAAGGAAATTAAGTCAATTATTTATAAAATAAAACGAACCCTATCCAAATTCAATCATGTCTTTGTTTATCACATAACAAGGAAGCCGAACGAATAAGAAGACCATTGGGTTAAGGTGGCCTCCAAATTAGGTTAAGGTGTTCTAATTAAAAATGAAGTTCTTAGCCTTAGCTCAATCTTATGAAAAATTTAATGGATATCTTTTCAATATCCATACACTCCAAATCAAAAAATGAAAGTGATTTGGGAAAGATGACATGTGGAGTCCAATGCTCTCATACTTGGTCCATACAGGCTCCACTCATAGTAATTCAATGCATAATAATGAGTCCTCACTTGAAATATGGAATATTGCTGACCATGAGGCTCACATGGTGTTATTCTCTGGTTGATTTGATATGCAATTTATGGAATTGGATATCCAAGAGTGAGCTTATTATTCATTTAGTTGTAATTGAGTTACTCAAGTTTGAGAACATTGATCTTCTTGATGGGACTGTGCATAGGTGTCAATGGGAGGTAGCATCAGGTGGTACTCGGTCTTCAATGGGCGTAAATTATTATGCTTTGTCCAAGAAAGTCTTGGTCACTAGGTCTCTCTCTTTGGTGCATGGTACTTCTGTTTTTTTTTATGACTATCTTTGGAATAACCAAAACAAAATCCTTTTGGTCCTTTTCATTTTTCAATAGTTTTGAAATATAAATTTATGTTTGAGGTTTATCAGGGCTGATATTTTTCCCTTTAGTTTTATTGTGAAAGTAATTTTAAAAATGGTCATCGATAATACATGTTTTAAATAACTTCTAAGTATTCTCTATAGGTATAAATAAGTCACTCATTCCAGTAGTACCGCTCCAATGCTAATTTCATCTAAAATTATTGAATTAGAGTAGGCCAGTTTCATGAATAATGTGAACATGATGAATCTTCTCCTTCAGAAGAAACATATCAATTCTCTATAAGTTTAGTGTAGAAGACTTTCTTCTTTGGTTCTATCTTAGTGTTTGGATCTCCTCTCTCTCACTTACAATAACCATCGTTACATGAATTCATTGTGAGTATTATTAGTGGAGGATGAAAGGGTTTTCCAAAGTGATGGTACTATGGATATTGAAAAACAAAGATCCCCTCATTCAATAAAGGGATAGGAAGATAAAGGTAGTGTCTAATCCTGAATGTCCTTGAATTTTCTTTTGCGTTGTAAGTATTTTGTGTGGATTTTTCAAGAAATTCACAAATAGAAACATCTAGAACTCCTATTTGGAGAAGGTTTTTGTAACATCCCCCAACTTAACTGAAGATCATTACTTGTGGAAAATACACATAAATACCAAAATTTTCTACTAACAATTTTTTTTAGCTTATTATGTACAAATTATACACATATTTAACTATTGTCTGATACCATATAAAGAAATGCATCTACGTAATTCCAAGAATAAAATCAAGGTCGCTCCATCATAGAGTAAAAACAACGTGGAATATCCTTTGTACTACACAAAACAAATATCATTAGTGTTCGTAAAATAGACCTGTACTGCATGCAGTAACTATTTCGAGCACGCAGAATGGTTCAATCATCGCTCTGAAATCTGTTACTGTTACTTCAAGAAATTATCACATAAATTTAAACATGAAATTATGAGCAAAATGAAATTGAAGTTCATGCAATTGTCCATACCAGTCATACATGTAAATGAAGATAATAAATTCACCACAACAACAGATAATTCATTCTCGTGCATAGAGTAAAATGCACAGTAGTTAAATTCATAAATAACTCAGGAAATAGATAAAAACTTATCTTTAAACAAAATATGTAATAAACTACTTTGGAAGGATGTTCCACCCAACCATAGACTCGTTTTTCCAAATATCAATATCAAGTCACCCTTGAGTCAAGGCTATGAATACACAAGAAAAGGGTGCCTCTCATAGTCCACTCACAACTCAATATCCCACAACCCACTAGTATTCTCCTACAACTATCCCAAATTTCCTCCAACTCTCTTTTTATTGACCTTCCCAACCCAAGGAATGCACTCTTTCACTGCTCTCAGTCCATTTCTCTACCAAGAACTCAAGGGAAGTGACTATGAAGAAAACTACCAACAACAATAAAAAACACTTGTTGTTACAATGCAACTCACATTAGAGTTCACTCTTCATGCCTGAAAACCCAGCTCTTCAATATTTAGCTCTGAAGCACTCCAAAATTATCCATCATGATCCAGGATTCTCCCAACCTTCTATATATTTCTCTTTTCTCTACTCTCTACCTGTTTTTCATGTAAAAATTAATGTGTGAAAAAATATCTTGTAACCGCCCAGACAAATTTCCACTATTTTCCAAAGATAGTTGGCTACTCACTCTACCCAATGTTGATTGTAATTCATCCCCATGCCCTCCAATAACTATGGAATGTGTCTCACACACCCACCCTCTTACATGAATTTAATTATTGGGCTCTTGATGAGTGCATAAATTGGCATACATTAAACACCCATAATACCTATTTTCTTATCATTTTCCATTGATCATTTCCTTTTTAATACCTTCCTTATCATGTTTTTCCTCACTTTTAATTTAGGTAATAATCTTTCCCCATATGCAATTTACACGCTATTATTTCATATTTATTAAAGGAACTTTCAAATTTCATGTACTAATATTACTACACATGTAACATCCTCGGCCACCAACCCCTACCGGGTAGCGCTACCTAACAGTTGAATCATTATTTTTCTTCTCTGATACCATTTTTTAGCATGCCCGACCATAACGTACTGGGCTATGCCACACATATATTCTTGCATAAACATAGTACAAATCGAGGCCACCTGGGCCAGGATATGCTACCTCATAGAAATGAAAATTATCATGTACATATATATAAACATAAATATACAACATAGTCTACTAATACACAGATTAATGTGTAAATAACAGTAAAAACATACATGCAGTAATCATAGGCAGAAACCATAAAATAATGGCATATACATGCATTACTCATCAATATTGCATGTAAAAATACATAGAATGTAAATGAACATAGGAATGGGTACTTATATTTTAATTGAAGTACACCAACTACGTGCAGACCTTCCATGAGATATGTAGCAGCTAATTGACTCCCTCCAGGAGAAATCACTTCCTCAACATACTATCTCACCAGGAAAGAGTTTCTCATAGGCCTGACAACCTTCCTCTTCAACCACGTGCCTGACAACCCACTTCTTCAAACAACTTCAACTCAATTCCATAAAGGCGAGGAAAACAACAAAGTTCAGTAAGGAATAGACGATGGCAACAAGCCACACTCAGTCAAGGAACTACGCGGGCTACAACAACCAACCATTATGGCACAACAAAACTCAAAACATTACAGGGTGTCTGGACTTCACAGGATACACACGTGATAAATTTAGTATCCTCGTAGGCTCCCAAGGTGTGTACTATATACAGAGGTGATGAAGAAGGAGAATAGGTTCAATATGTGAATCCCTGGTGAATTTTTGGGAAGGGTGAAAGACTTCTAGAGATTCGTAAGGGTCGTGAGGAGACTTCAAAATGGTCCCCGACGCAAGGATGGGAAGCAACACTAGAATGGGAATAGAACCCCCTAATACGATGGATTTCCCAAATATAACTACATTCTCCCAGGTCAACACATGTCTTCCTACAACCACATGCATTCCACTTCGCACTCGTTCCCTTTCCCAGTGATCAGAATCTGGACCAGGGGTCAAAATTTAGTCAAAAAAACAAAGTGTTTAGAATCGCTTATAAAAAACAGTACTGTAGACCTCATCGTCACGAACCCAACGCACTTTGAACGGGGTCAAACAAACATCGAATGAGAGAGATATCGTGTTCTATGCAATTTGCCAAACAGACAAAACAAATTATTGACTGTACATTCTGTACATATGACATTGTAGGGCCGTACAATTGACATGTCAATGATAACATGGAAAGTGATGATTTGGAAAATATGACATGGAAAATTTTGATTTGACAGATGTGGAAAAATTAGTTTTTGACACGTGGCATGTTGATGGCAAATCGAGAGGTGCCACGTGGCACCCTGTTTGTCGTATGTTAAAACTTTATTGTGGAGTCTATGGGGTTCGAACCCTAGACCTCCACCATAGTCCAAATATTTGACAAAGTCCATCCAACCATCGCACCACGCAATGGTACTTATTATAGACATGTGTTAAATATTATTTAAATTTGCATATATTGTTGTATGGCGTGGGGTTCGCACTGGGGCTTAGCCCCAGCCCCCGATTTTTATACACACCACATATGACCTCACCACTTGGAATTTAACATGAGTTTTTAAATGGATATACCCACGTTCATGCACACTTGTCGCAGCCATATCCAACCTTGCAAACATGCCCCATTTTTTAGTGTTGGGATGTGGCCATATGGCCCCCATGCGTCCAACACCTCAGTGATTCAAGGGCTTAGTTCGCTCATGGTGCGATAATTTGGTGGCTTTTGCGGGCATGCGCACATGTGGTAGGTTTAGGAACAGGAAACTCCCAGAAGCTAGGTTACTCACAAAGGAGGTGCGAATTGGCGAACCAGAGACAACAAGCTTGAAGGAGGAAAATGGCAGGAGGCCTAAATTCTTCATATTTTTGCAAAATGAGGTGCCGAAAAAGCCCAGCTACGGTTTTTTGGATGTTTTGAATCCATTGGCATAGTTTTAAAAGGAATTTGGAGACTTATTTTGTAGGTTTTTCTACTTTGAAGTTTCAGGGAGCTCGAGGGAGCTTAGGGCCACCATTGAAGGAGGCCATGCTCAGATGAGCCCAAGTCTATTTTTTGTGATTGAGTAATCATTTTTGACTAATTATTATGATATGAACACATTGGGATAGGTTTTAGAGGCATTTGAGGACTTTTATAGGTGTTTTTTCCACAAGGAAGCTCATGGAATCTCAAGGCCACATGTAGAAGAGGTCATGCTTGGATGAGCCATGGGCCGTTTTCAGAGATCTAATAGTCATTTTTGGGTTTCTATGTATTCTTAACCCAATGGTACATTCATTAAATCCATTGGAGTTGAGCACCAGCCTGTAAAAGAATCTTTGACAAACTAATCCCAGAGAGCCTAGTCCATTGATGGAGGCTGAAGGAGATGTAGCCCAGTTGGGGGTGAAATCCTTTATCATCTTGTTATTGTTGTGAGTTTGCTGGTTATTATTTGTTGCAATTCATTTGTTGTTGTATTCTTTAAACAACATATTTAACCTTCTAAAATCCTCACACCTAAACACATAAAAGAAGCATAAACTTGACACATAAAACCTCTTTCACAACTAAGACATTGAGCGAGGTCCTGAAGTTTATTTTAATAAAGTAGAGGGTGCTTGCATATCATAACAAGTCAGACCCCTATTTTCAGATCACCCGGGAACTTAGGACAACATCGTTCATGTCAACCTTAGCCTTTAGGAAATAATAATAATAAAATATTATTCCCTTAGAGGTAATCCTTCTTGGTTAGCCTCTAGTCCTAGAAAATGATCCCCCTCCCTCACCCTACCTAGTGGGTCATAGTCCCCCATAACTCTTTATTCATGTTCAGTCTACATGCAATGATGTAATTATATTCAATATATGAGCATTTACACATATACAATAGTAGGCTCACTGGCCTTTGCATCTAGGCTCTCTGGCCTAATCATCACATAAGCCTCATAGCTTATTATAACTCAGATAACCATCCTATCAAATATGTTTACAATTCATAATTACAACTGGGTCTCTCCCTAGGGATATTACAATCCCCTCCCCTTATTTTTGCACTGTCCTCAGTGCAACTTTTTTATACATATACAATTTAAAAATTCTTAAAAAAGATCCAACCTTTAGCTATTGGAAGCTTATTATCCACCCGGTGCTCTACTTTCAAGCACTAATTTTGGTGTTCATACTACAAATGAAATTCAATTTCTCTATTCCATAGAGCTGCTTCAGGAAATAATTCAACTCATTCTTCCTTGTTACATGCTTCAATTAAAACTCATTGAAAGCACTGACTAGATGTAGATCCACAAAGCTCCACGCAACCTTAGATATCATTTTTGATCAACTCTTAGTAGGGTCATGAATCTACATACATAAACACTCTGCTCCTACACCTTTTGATTGAGAAGACCTTCCACCCCTGAACAGGGCTATGAATCCATCGGGGAAATGGATTCCCAATATAGATACGGTCCACAATCTATATCAACATGGTTTAGGCCAAGGTACCAAACCTCAACAACACTCCAACAAATA
The DNA here is from genome assembly GCA_009831015.1 of Picea engelmannii. Lineage (NCBI taxonomy): Eukaryota > Viridiplantae > Streptophyta > Pinopsida > Pinales > Pinaceae > Picea > Picea engelmannii. The sequence goes on from ML777877.1 coordinate 936,282, forward strand.
GTCTCTCATTCCCCACATGCCTGTCCCACCCCAGGAGTGTACACCTTCTCTGTCACACAGTCCATCGAATGCTACACCTCCCTTTCCTTGGGCTTTAGCAACATGCTGACTCAGTAAGTCTCAAAGCATAATGGCTCTTGGAGTTCCAACTTCCCTTAGATATTTCCAATCAACATCATCCCCGAGCTACTCTTTGTAGTCAACATTCTAACTTTAATCAACATCATCTCATCTACATCACCCACATGTAGTTATCATGAGAAAACATAAAATAATTTATTTAGGAACTTCAACTTAGATAAAAAAGGAATTAAACTTTTCACCAAAACATGAAATTCTATTTCATAATTCTTCTTGGATGTTTCCATATTATGAATGTAGTCGTCACTGTGGTTTTCCACGGGCACAAAACTGCATACCATTTTTTTTCCTCCAATACTTCATCTTGCACACACCCAACAAATTGTCAGTATTTCCTATACATCACAATTCAATTGCAATATGTACAAAACCTTATGAAGTGATCTTAGAATTGCTTGCACCCATAAATTCAATGAGAATTACCAAACAATTTAATAAAATAGAGCGACTGATCATTCTATGCATATGCATGTTCAAAGTAATATTTGTAAGTTCATTACTTTTTTTTTTGAACAAGAAACTTTCCTGTCGTCAATGCTCATGTGACTACTTGACTTGCAACTTTCTTGTTGCAATGTCTAACAGCTCCCTGAAATGTCCTCAACTTCATGAGTTCACATCATTTTAGCTGTTAGTAACAATTATTTCCATGCAATAATATATATGTGTGTACTTAGAAAACACATTCAACCATTGCATTTAGTAAAAAATTCTATCACTTACTATGCACAAGTGCAATATCTCAATGCATACTTATTCAGTGCACCTTTCATTGAATTACATAATACTCTTTATCTCAGTCATGTATCTCATCATCCATAAGTTGGAATTCTGGCCAATGCATTGCACATTCTCCACACACTTCCTATTGTATTCCCAATTAATTGGATTCCTTCCTTTTCGACCCAAACACTACACCAAGAATATAATTCGGTGGTATTCATTAGTGTTAGCAAAAAGGTTGCAGCCAAAGTTTTATTTAAAGGTAGGAATCTTTTAGTACATGTGTCGCTCATAACCTTTCCATATCCATACTTTTACATATCCAACCATGTTCTTTTCTAATACATGGCTAGATTTACTGCCATGCATTCCTATAACAAGTTCTTATCTTTTAATTCTTTGGTTATTACCCCATAACCAAATTAACATGGAATTATACTATGTCAGTGTGTGCATTCAAAAGATAAAAATCTTTGAATTAATACAGACCTCCATCCTTTACCACATCTAGTGGTATGCATTCAAATAATGTAATCATGTGATTTTATAAAATAACTCTGGCTGAGGAATTTATTACCTAAATTCCCTTCAACAATTATGCAAAAAGAGTAATAAAAACTCATACCTGCATGAATTCCATTAATAAATTTGATGTTACATGTATGGCTAATGGAAGTAGAAGATTTCATGCTACTTTTATCAAACCTAACGAAACTTCAAGTTTCTGTTGCTTCCTTCCATATGTAGCAATACCATCAAAAACACTTGCAACATGTAAGAATTATTTTTCTCCTTATGTTTTTTCAACCAACCCTAATTTAACTGCTGCAACACTACCACAATTTCAGCAACTTCTTTCCCATCTGCGAATTTTCCTTGTTGATCCCAAAAATCTTCAATTCATCCTCAATTCCTAAATCTTCTTGTGCTCCTACTGTGATCACCGTGCATGATTAGTTCTGAACTGAGCACTTTCTAGCAAAATCTCTCTTGGCTACTTTTGCATTTGAATCCAATTACTAATGCTGACATTAACCTTAAACTTTTATTTGTTTCCTATATCCATCTATCCGACCTAGCTTCAAACTTGACTTACCTATCTAGTCTCTAGCATATTGTAAGGATGCATATATGATTGTTTTTTCCAGTTGCATAGAATCAAATGAAAGTCCTTCTTTTACCTTACCATCATAGATTCAAGTGCTACCTCTAACCTTTTGGGTTGTCACTCATCGCTCTATGTTAATTAAAATATATTCTTTTCAGGCACCATCTCCTCTGCATTCAAAACCATGGATAGAATTGTTTTCTTCTTCCTGGTTCCTTATTGATTTCTCTTTAGAAGTCACTTCACTTTTAAATTATTCTTGACTTGATATCTCCGTGATCTTATGGAAATACCTTCACACCCTTGGAGTGCATCAACAATCCTCTACTATTCTATCTTTCCTTCCTAGAGTGTTGACATGCATTCCTATTAGCTTGATATATATCTCATGATTTCTTCTTCCATTATCTTAGGATGTTCATGGACTTGACTCCATCCAAGAGTTTTTCCTCTTCTACTTTGCATAATTTCCACCACATATTATGCTGATATTATTTTTCATCATTCCCCTATTACATGGATCCCTCTGATCCAATTCCTTCATGACCCAATTATGTTTCCAGTCATGTTCTCTGAGTAACCTTGGATAGTTAACACTAACTTCTTTCTTGAAGAAATTTGGTTTAGCCTTTCCATGACCGATCATATTAGCACTGGTATTATCTTGATGAATTATTATTTTCCCCTGACTTCACCCATATGATTTTTCAACCTAACTGGAAAAGTCAACTTCTGTCATGCAATATTTGATGACCTTCATGCCATGCTTCCAATGTGCATTCTGATAGTAATAATGGAGGTGCTATCTCCAATATGTAGGGTTGATCCTTGGATATGTCACATATTATCTCCAAACTCTTTCATATTCCATAAATCCTTCCTTCCTTATTCCCATTCTTTGCATCTCCATATGAACTTATGGTTCATGAATTATCATGTATCATGGACGGATTTATCCACCTAGCTTTCACATTAGATTTGAAAATATTGTCACATGGATTTTCTTCCCAAAACATGAATTCCATTTGGGATTTCCATGCTTCTTATCAAAACCAACATCTCATCAAATTAATTTTGAAAAACAACAGATGTAGAATAAATAATTTTTCCATGTCCTTCTTCCTTCTTTATTCTATCTGAAGAAAACTCTATCACTTTTTCTATTTTAATGTAACCATTACATCTGGAATCCTATTTTTGAGACCTTTCTAATCACAACTTCCTTTCTCAAATCTGAGCCTTGAGTAGAAAGCTATGATCCTGTCAAACTTGTGCTTCTTCTCTGATGCAATTCTTGTGCAACGATATCTTTTCTCTGAGCTAATGGCTCTTAGATCTTTGTTGGACCCTATCATAAAGTTCCCAGGTCTTCAATACCTCTTTTGATGTAGATTTGAACCAGACGAAACCCATAGCTTCATTACTAACCCCGTTTCCCTTCTTTAACACAGTGTTCGGGCACTAGCCCTTTTTCTCCATCCGTCAATTGCATGTGACTACGGGATGTGACCCGACGCTATCAGATAGGTGCTTATTTGAGACTTTGGGCCTCCAGGATTTAGAAGTTCCTAATCCAGGTCATTGTAACTCCCCAATGAGCCGAGTGGGAGAAGTCAAGAAGTGTGGGAAGTGGATCTACGGTTCATGGTTCATCAACAACCAACGACTGAGATGCGATATGAGACTTAGCAAGAGGATATGAATATTGTCATATAGTCATTAATATTCACACAAGTCTCATCGGTTGTGATCATCAGTGCTCATATCGATGGCTTGTAATCAATTATGCGCCCCACCTTGCCTTTCCTCCTTTAACGGTGGGGGTTCCCTCCATTTCATAGCATAAAAAAATTCTTCTAGAGAGTCCGATCTCTGGACTACGGAATCTGATGCCACGCATCCTTTGGGCCCCAGGGTTTCAATGTTTGAAAAATAACATGTCACATTAATATTTATGCCTTTAAAATTGTGGGGCCACACATCGGTGGTTTGGATTAACCCATCCTTCTCCCCACAATTATTCTGATGTTGACATGTAACCCCTTAGTGAGACCGTGGTTTGGATTGCAAGACCGCCTTGGGGAATTAACTCCCGTGCAACTTGGGTCCCTGCAATGCCTCCTAGCCGTCGATCTTGGTGTATCATCATCAATGCTAGTGTGGGCCCACTATCCATGCTCTAACGAAGTGTCCCATGGTGGAATACTAACGGCTGACACATGGGCCAATTAGATGGGTTACACATGTCATGTTCCAAATGGAATTTCAATCTTCCATGGGTTCAAAACCCATTGACATGTGGCACACAACCCATGTGTCCACATCAATCCAAGTGACATCATCAGGAATCACTACTTCAACTCTTCAGGCTTCATATATTTGAGATTCGGGAGTTCTTTCCCCAACATACACTAATTTTCTTGAATGTCGATATACCGAACAAGACAATCTGCTGACACATGTCCCTCTTGAAAAATGATCTGGATTAACTCTGGAGTTCGCAGCTTTGGGATTTTTCTCCCTTCATACAAAACCATAACTTACACCTTTGGCTTGATCCAATGGTTCTTATTCACTTTAGCCCAATCAAATGGTTGATCTCTTCTCCCCAGATCTACAATGCAGTTCCACTTCATGGACTTTGGGGCTTCGGGTCTTCAACCTCTTCCTCTTTATAAAACATAACATTTTCGAAGCCTCAAATTCTGAAGGACTTGCAGATTAACCCTCCTGCACATTTCTCCAGATATGACGGTCGAGAATTTCCCTCGTTCTCTTGAAAACATTCCAACGACCCACATTACTTTGTGGCCCAATACCACATCTATCATGGTTTTATAATACAACTGTATCTCATGAGATTCGTAACATGGCCAAGGTAACCTCTTGGCACTCAGAGTGCTATGGGTTTGAAATTTGTTCCTCTTGACACAATTTCCCCTTGAAACCTTGGTTCCAATGAAAACTTATCTAGCACATCTAGGATCAATGCTTGAAATTTGGCTCTGATACCGATTTGTAACCTCCTCGACCACCAACCCCTTCCAAGTAGTGCTACCTAACAATTGAATCATTTTCTTTCTTCTCTGATACCATTTTGTAGCATGCCCAACCATAACCTGCTGGGCTATGCTACATAAAGATTCTTGTGGAAACATCATACACATCTAGGCTACCTGAGCCAGGACATGCTACCTCATATAAATGAAAATTATAATGTGCATATATATAAACATACAAAATACAACATATTCTGCTAATACATATATTAATGTGGAAATAAAAGTAAAATCATACATGCAATAAGAACAGGCAAAACCCATAAAATAACAACATATATAGGCATTAATCATCAATATATCATGTACAAATAAATAACATGTAAATGAACATAGGAATGGGTACTTATATTTTAATTGGAGTACACCAACTACGTGCAGACCTTCCACGAACCTCCCCACCATAGGCCACGCTGCTCATTGTACTCAGGAGTGGGTCACCCCCGAGTTGGGACTAAAATCCATTAGGAAAGGGAATTCTAGGCTTGGAAAGGACAACAAGGAAATTGCACAAAACAACAGGAATGATCTTTTATCCTGGGAGCCACTTATGCCCACAACCCACAGAGCCCCATTCCCAACACGCATGCTCCACCCCAGGAGGGTACACCTTCACTAATACAAGTCCATCAACTACTACACCTCTCTTACCTTGGGCTTCAGCAACAGGTTGGACCAAAAGTCTAAGAGTATTGTAGCTACTATGGGACTCCCTTACAAGAGGAATCACTTCCCAACAAACTCCTTCACCTGGGAGAGTTTCTCAAAGGCCTAACAACCTACTTCTTAAATAAGATCTTACGTCAAATAGAAACAGCTGATGTCAACAACATAAAATCACACAGTTTAAGAGGAAGGATTATCTCCCAGGAGCCACTTATGCCCACTACTCACAAAATATCATTCTCCACATGCTTGTCCCACCCCAATACTATACACCTTCACTGTCACACATTTTATCGACTTCTCCACCTCTCTTCCAGGGCTTCAACAACAGCCTAGACCATAATTCTTAGAGATTTGAAGAATCTACTAGACTCCCTCCAGGATAAATCACTTCCTCAACACACTCTCTCACCGAGAGAGAGATTCTCACATGCCTGAAAACCTACCTCTTAAACCACGGGCCTAAAAACCCCCTTCTTCAAGTATCTTCAACTCAATTCCATGAAGGTGAGGACAAAAAAAAACATTAGTAATGAATAGATGATGGAAACAAGCTACACTCACTGAAGGAACTATGTGGGATTCAAAATCCAACTGTTATGACACAACATTACTTAAACAATTATAGGGTGCCCATAATTCAAAAGATACAGACGGTATAACTCCAGTATCCTTGCAGGTCCCCAAGGTGCATGCTAGATACATAGGTGATGATGAAGGAGAACTGGTTCAATACGTGAATCCCTTGCAAATTTTTGGGAAAGGTGACAGACTTCCAGAGATTCGTAAGGGTCATGAGGAGAATCCAGACTTGTACCCTATTCAAGGATGGGAAGGAACACCATAATGGGAAATGAATCCCCTAACAGGCTGGCTTTCCTAGCCATAACTGTGTGTTCCAAGGTTGACACTTGTCTTCCTGTATCCGCATGCATTCCACTTTGCACTCATTCCCTTTCCCATGAACTTAGGACAACATCGTTCATGTCCACCTTAGCCTTTAGGAAATAATAATAATAAAATATTATTCCCTTAGAGGTAAGCCCTCTAGGTTATCCTCTAGGTCTAGACACTCAGCCCCCTCCCTCACCCTACCTATTGGAGCTTAGTCCCCCATAACTCTTTCTTCGTGGTTGGTCTACACACACCGATGTAATTATATTAAATATATGAGCATTTACACATATACAATAGTAGGAACACTGGACTTTGCATCTAGGCTCTCTGGCCTAATCACCACATAAGCCTTGTAACTTATTATAACTCGGCTCACCAACCTATCAAATATGTTTACAATTCATAAGTTCAATTGGGGCTCTGCCTGGGGATATTACAACAAATGAGTAATATAGTGGCTCCATCTCCTCACAGTGGGTGCTATCCCTCTCTATTGTTGCGATTATGGGAAAAATCCAGTTGTTGCAACTCCAAGCACAATCTTTGTTGTTGCGATTCTAGGCACATTCCAATTTCTACAAATTTAAGTGCAGTCTTTATTGCTCCAACTTCAGACAACTGTTGCAACTCCAAGTACACTCTCCATTTCCACAACTTTGGGCATATTGTTGCTATGATTCCGAGTACAAATTCCCCCAACAAAAAAATCAACACTACAACAAGTTGTTAGGAAATGATCGTCACATGGGAAATTTATAGGAGTAAAGTGGACATCCAAAAGAGAAATAACTTTTCCTACCAATTATTGCTCAACTGATTAGAGTCCGTAGATGCTCGATTCTTACTAAAATTTGGAAATTTCAATGTAAATGGATGAACAATTGATTCTCATGGTTGTCCATCAGTCCCTTTTTTCTACTTTAGACATTAGTTGTACTATATAAACACCCTAGCTCCCTTGAGCTAAGAAGGGAGAATCATTATGGTGATAACACTCAATTGTTATTGTAACTTCCATACTTCTGCAATATAATTCAATTTCTTCTTCCTGTACATGTAATGGTGTGTTGAACATTTGTGCTATTTTGAGTTTGTACATCAATACCCTTTATAAGGGGGTAGGGCCCTCTCCTTAGTTAGATATTGTTTGTATATTATAAAGTAGGATCTATCATCTCAATTATATCTGTTTGATTCCATAGTTTTTTATTACTCAGTATGTTACAATTCCATATTCGATAGAATAGTAGTTGTAATTCATGTGTGGTTAATATTTAATTTCCTATTGTTGAGAATTCCATAATTTTGATTTGAAATTCAGCATCGATTCAATTTTTATGATTTTATAATCGCAGATACTACTGCAACTCTTGTTGCTACAACTCACATTTTTGTAATTTATTTCGCATTGAATCTTTATTGTTTCAAATTGCATTGTTGCAACTCACATTGATATAATTTATTTCATGTTGCAGCTCCGTTGTTGCAACTTATGTTCCTACAACTCCACTCACAGTTGTACTTTATTTTATTTTCTTTCTAACTTATGATATCTTTAGTCTTCAACAATTTGAGATTGATATTATATTGAATTGTTGATTGTGCGAACAAATAATTGTCAGAACAACACATGATCATTATTATACTTGAGAAAGTCACCAGTAGATCATAACATAATTTTAATTTTCGCACGAGTGATTTCATTTTTTCCAGTGTGGTTTAATTTCTGCAAGTGTGATTTAATTTCCACAAGTGTGATCTACTTTCTACAAGTGTGATTTACATTTTGCAAGTCTAATTTACTTTCTAAAAGACTGATTTAATTTTATCAAGTGTGATTTACTTTTTGCAAGTGTGATTTAAATTCCTGAAGTGCGACTTTTCTTTCCTGCGAGTGTGATATTTACTTTTCTCCAACTCTGGAAATAGCATAGTACTAAAAATATTTATAAAAAACAACACTACTCTTGAATATATGGTGCATGATAGTTCGTAAGTAAGATACGACCTCAGATTCATAATTAGATATACAACTCTTTAGTTGCTCACTAAGTTAATTAGGAAGTAATTGAAAATTCCATCATCTTTCATATACTCAACAAAGATTTAGAAGATATCCTCAATCATAATAATTAATTCCCCCCTTGTACCCCTCTTAGACACTCTCTTCTCTTGTGGAAAACTATCCTTCATCTTTGTCCATATCCTAGTAGCTAGTATCACATTTTATTTATTTAAAAAGAGAAAATACATTTTCATATTGCAACACTTGGCCATAGCCACATTCTTAATCATATTGGATAATGATATATATATTTTTTCTATCTTACTACTTTTTGGGTGGAAAAATTGGAGGAATAAGCTTGCAGTGCCATTTCAACAGTTTGTCCAAATTTGGAAATTCGAGTCCAAAAAATAGTCAGAAATATTCTAGAGTCATTTTGATGCATAAAAATTCAGTTTTTTTTTCAAACCTTACTATGGAGGAAGTTTGTAAATTCTACACGTTGATAGCTTTCCAACGATGTAGATTGTTCATCAATTAGAGTTCGTATGAGAAAGTTATACCTCCTACAAGTTGACCTACCATATTGATCACTATGGTGCAAGTGGTTGCCATGTCAACCTCCATTACTTAGACATGTGTGGATAGCCATGTAGTATATTTTCTAAGAAAATTCTAGAAGGTCCAAAACCTTATCACAATTGAAGGTTGGGGAATTCAATAACCTATCCCTAGATGGCTATCACGTTATGTTAAATATTGGGCCACTAAGAGGAGAACAAGTTCCATTATTTTTCATTGTGTCTTGTTCCCTAGATGAGCAGAACATCATAGATTGGTATTCTGTGAGCATAAAAAAGGGGGAGATATTATTTATCAACCATTTAGGCCACAATTCAAAGGAAACTCCACAAAGAGTGCATCTTTATTTGTACTTGCATAATTTCTATACCAGAGAGAAGAGAGCAAAGAAACCTCACATTCTAGATGAGTTTTCTCTCATATTGTGCTTCCCAGGTCATATCTTGTGTTTTTGGTAGATAGCGTGAATGTGTTTTACTATTCTCTATTTTCATCATTTTATCTATTTTATTGGTAACTAGATATTCTAGAGAACTAAAGGAAATTAACCCTCATAGTAAACATTTTAGTATTTTATTATATATGTTGTGATGAATTGTGGAGTATCCACTAAAATTTACAGATCACATTCATATATACATTATGCATAAATTAAATTGGGGATTATAGTCGGGATGTTACAATGTTAGAGTGTAAAATAATTATATTAGAAATATGTATAGCTTCAACATAATTGGATGTCTTCAATAATAATATAATTGAAAGGACAAGAGTTTTACCCCTTCAATAACAATGTGAGAAGATTTATTTATTTAAAATCCTTTTATTTTCAATTTATCTAATATTTAAAGGGATTAAGAAAAAATTAATCTACATTATTTTATTTATTTTTGAATTGAAAAATACTTTCTATTATTTCATAGAGTTGTCATACTTTAACATATCAGTTTTTGAAAAAATTAAATAAGAAAAATAAAAATATTTTACACACAAAATATATACGAATAAACTTTTATAATATATATATATATATATATATATATATATATATAATTTTATGAGATTCTCTATGAGGAACTAGATTCCATTAAACATACGTATAAAAATAAAAAAATAAATCATAGATATAAAAACTAAAGAATACAACCTTAATATGTTTATGTAATATGTTTATGATGATGATGATTAATTTCCATTAAGACGAAATTCATCTATGATCTTAATAGGGCAAGGGATTACTTGCAATTATTTATACAAAGTTTTTTTTCTCGAAAATAATTAAGAGAAGCTTTCCAAGCTCACCATAGTTTTGTTGAGTTAAATGGTTAGGAAGGTTGGTAGTGTCACAAATATTTTGAAATTGAGATCTAAAATGGGTATAGGATGGACAATCTAAGAGAATTTTCTTTTCATTTTCAACCTTCTTAGTGTGACAAAGGTGGCTCACTCTTTCATCCCAAAACATTTTAGGAATTGACCAATCCCCAATTTCACTATGGAGCTTGTGAGAATTCATTCTTAGCTAAGAAGGACTTTTTTTTTTTTCTTTACACTTGTCAAAACAAAGAGATAATTTTGATATTATATATTAGGGTTGATTACATCCTTATAATACCTTAATTTTATGTCTTCCTCTAGTTCTTTATCACACCACATTTTCTCCTTAAGTTTTGATTTAAAAATATTTTTAATAGTATCCTTATTATGCAAAATGATGTCCTCCATGATTACCCAATCACTTAGCCAAGACTAGAAATCTGTATTCCATAATTGCTTGAGTCAAAGGTGGTTACGATAATATTTTGAAGAAATTTTAGGATGTCTCTTATATTCCATGTTGTTTAACTGGTTCTTATACATTATGTATCTAGTCATAGTGGTTCTCTCAATGCGAGAAAGGATTTCCTCTAAAAGCATGATGGGATAGGGCATATTTTCTTTAATTTTGAGATTATAGGTTATACAATTCTTTTGGATTTTTTCTATCTTTCTCCAGGATTTGAAAGAGATACCACATCCCTAGACTTTGCATCCATATAGAATAATAAGAACAATAACAGTCTCAAAGAAGAGTTTCTTATTATCCCATATCCAATGATCGACTGATTTACAATTGTTTTCAATCCCATAATCATATTTCCATCTCCCAATAATCCTTTTCTCAATGCTATAATTCCAGTTTACCTTGTGGTGAATATTGATTCCATGATATTTTATGAAGTCACTTCCTGCAAGTTTGTTTTTGTGATATACAAACATATCGTAAGTAATATTATTGGATTTAATGATCATAACCTTAGTCTTGTCAGTATTAACATTTCTACCCATGTTGGAGAAACGAACTTGAGGATTCTAAGTTGGTTCTCAATATTGTGGGGACTACTCATCATAAGAATGACATCACCTTCATAAAGAATAAAATTGATGAATATACCAGTGAGAGTAAGTTAGACACAACCTTCTTCTTCCAATCAACCTTCTACTTGTCAATGCAAATGCCAAAAAGGGTAGGGGATAAGGGACAACCTTGTTTGACTCCAATACTCAAGTTAATCTCTTTTGAACAACCCTCAGTGTTCTTAAAATTGGAAATAACATTATCATACAAACTTATTGCAACAACCCTCAACTCGAAGGGAACATTTATCTCTTCCAACCCATTCCAAAGGTTTTTGCTTGGAACCATGTCAAAATATTTTCTAACGTCAACAAAAAAACAAAAAGATTAGTTTTAGTATTTTAGAAATCCTCTACAATGATCCTAAATGTAACAAGATGGTCTAGAGTTGAATGATATCTCCTATGCCTAGTCTTTCCTTTATCTCTTTTACCATGACTTTCTAGCCAAATGCTAATATTATTTTCCAAAATAATCTCATAAAGCTTGTCTTAAATCAGGCTAATCAAAATGGTCCTATAATTAGAGGAAATGTTTCTATCCCAATTTTTAAAAATAGCAACAATGAGGCTTTGCATCCATGGTTTAGGGAAGCCCTTCTCGATTGATAAATTGAATATCTTGTGTATGTGGGGGATGCAAATAGTCCATTCGAGTTTAAAAATTTCATCTTGGTATTTTTAAATGTCCTTATCTTTCCCATTTGCAAGCCGCTTAACCTTGATCTCTATGTAATCCAAAGAAAAAAATTCATTCTTTGTAGGTTCAATAGGAATGGTGTCCATGGCATTCAGGAACTCATAAAGAATTTTAAGGTAGGAATTCTAGTCCCTTAAGGGAATCATATTATTTTATTTAGTATTGTGGATACAATTTTCCTCCAGAACTTTTAGGATAAAGCTTAGATAGTTGTGAAAGATGCTCTTGCCTTTTATTGATATAGTAATTTTTTTTCCTTTTAATTAAGGATTTGTATGTATTGATCTTATCGGGTTTTAAGGACTCATTAGAAGCATCCCGAATGAATTTCTCATAAATTTTAAATCCTTTATCATACTAGGCATTTTCCATTCTATTATTCTTTTATAGGACACCTCGACAAAGAAGTTGTTAATAGAAGTGTAAAGGGTAGTTGTAAAATTATGATAGAAGTATTCAACGTTGTCGATATAAGTTAGGAGATATAATTCACTATTTAAATTCTTTAAGAAAAGGTCAAATTTACTTTTGTCAACAAGTATTTTCCATTGAGTATTATAATTCTCTTCAATGACACTCCTATCCATGAAAAAGTTTAGTGTTAGGGTTAAAGGTCTATGATTAATGTCGGGTTCATGGTCATTTAAAAGGTCAAAAGTTACTATTTTTTGGAAATGTGGATATCAGATATCACATAATCTATGACACTACTACATATCTCATGAATATAAGTCATCTGGTTGGAGTTTCTCCATTTCATTACCCCATTTCAAATTATTAGGTTTTCAGAGCTACAAACATTGATCAAATCAATACCAAACAATTTCTCGGTTGGGTCTTTAGAGCTTCTTTTGTAGGTATTAGCTAGAACAAGTTCCTCATATAGCCATAAAGGATTATGTTTGGAATAATTACTTAAAAGAGTAGCTTGGTTAGTTGCAATCCTTGCATTAAATCCTCCTAGCAGGAGGATATTACTTTCATTTTCAAACTATAAATATCTTGTTCTAAATTATTATAGGGAAAATTGCTCTCTAGATTGTTTTTCTATAAAAAGTAGAATTAATAGGTGAAAAATAGCAAATTGCTATAAACATCTTGCTATCATTTATGTCTTAAGTTTCTATCCAACTGTATTGATTGAGAGGTTCAATCTTAGGGAGTTGAATTTGAGGAGAAATTATCTTTGTAATATAACAAGCTGTGCCTCCTATCCCTCTAGGGTAGGAATTGTTTCTCCATGCTAACCACAAGACAAATACTTCTATGTTAGGGACCTTAGACTCTTCATGCTCCCAAGTTTCAAGAAGAAAAACAATATCGGTGTCACTCGAGATCCAACCTATCATAGGAACTTGCACCATGTAAATCCATGACAATTCCAAAAATGGATCCCAAGTGTCCCAAATTCCTATTAATTGTTATCCTTTTCATCTCTATCCCTAACAACAGATTTTTGATTTCTAATTATTTCCCATTTTCCTTATTCCACGACTTCGTTTACCTTTTGAACTTCCTTCCTTAATTCATCTTGGTGTTTGTGAATGGGGTCTTCATTTATGAGTATTCCCGACCCTTTTAAGCTCATATATTTACTAAGTATACTATATTTATGGTTATTACAACTCACTTTGAGATGGATCAACCTATCTTTATGATCAATTATTTTTCCTAGCCTCTTTGCTTCTATGAGGTAAGTTGTTTCAATTTGTGATTTATTTTTTAATTATTCTTTTAGTATTGCTATCATATCCTCCTCTTGTTGTTCTTTTATACCAAAAATTATGAGGTTCAATGATATTTTATTACAGTCAGCATCCAGTTCGATTAGCTTATTAATTTCCTCTTTGATGGGTTTCATATCCGATTTCTTTTCTAGATTATTGACAGTAAAATTGTTGGTTAGTTTTTCTTCTAGCTCTTTAATCCTATCTGTCAAGTTGTCATTTCCTTCAACCTACCCTTCTTGGCTTAATTGTTTTTTGTTTTTCCCTTTCTTGAATCCTATCCTCCATTATCTGCAATTGACTCTTGAACCCTGAAAATCTATCCTCTATCTAAGTTTGAATCATATATTCGAAGAGTCTAATTTTTTTATCAAGCATTGCCTCTAGCATTATTTGGAGTTTTACGTCTCTTTATTCACTTTTTTTTTCAAATGATTCTAACTCTATTTGAAGTTTGACATCTCTTTCTTCTGTCCTTTTTTCTAATGATTCCATACATTCGTAAAATCTCTACAAAGAGTATTCCTCTTAAAAAGTAAACCACAAATATTATTCTTGTTAACGAAAGTTCAAAACCCCAAAAATTATTTTAGTCACCAAGAATTAAAAAAAAAACATATAAGTATTATGGTAAAAAATAGCAGCACAAATTATTCCCTTAAAAAAAAAATCCAAAATTGTCTCCAAAATCGCATAGCGCATAAATATAATGCTCAAAATAAAATATAGATTTTTAAAATCACATAAAGTATTATTTCCATTAAAAACCATAAAGAATTATTCATATAACTCTTACATATTTACCTAATGAAAATATAATAATATCTAATTACTTCATAAGGAATTTCACTTTATATGTTATTTTGTATAGATTTACATGAAAAAGATATTATAATGTGTATTAACATTATATGGATTTACATGAAAATATGGAATAGATTTAGAAAGGAAATGAAAAATGAGAAATTCCCTGAACTCCAACTCCTTTCTACGTTGACCATTATTTGAATTGAGGACAATTCTTTCATTGTAAAACGATGGAGGCTTCCATATGAAACAATTTATATCCATAAACATCAAAACCAATTAGTTAAATAATATTCACAAAATATAGTTTTTGTACTTTAACATCATTATGCATTCATGAATATTGTATATTTAATATTACACTATATATGTTATTGAAAAAGTACAATTTATCCAATTCGTTAATTAATATTCAAAAGATATAGTTATTGTACTTTAGCATCATTATGCATTCATGAATATTGTTTATTTAATAATAATATTACAATATAGATGTTATTGAAAAACATACCATTTATCTAACCTACATGAATTTCTTAGATGATTTTGGTTAGAGCCAATTAAAAACCCAAAAGTTCCCTCAACTCTTATGAAATTGAAAAGTCAATTTATTAGTATGGTTTATTTAATATTACAATATGGATTTTATTGAAAAGCATACAATTTATTTAACAAATATGAATTTTTTTTAGATGATTTTGGTTAGAGTTAATAAAAAACTAAATAGTTTCATTATGAAGTTGAAAAGTGAGTTGATGTTTTAAAAGAAAAATTACAACAAAACATAATAATTAGTAAATTGATGATGATGATGATGATTAATGTCCACTAAAATCGAATTGGTCTATCATGTTTTAAGAGAGTAAGTGATTACTTGCAATTTTTTAGAATTTTGTTTTTGTGCTCAAAAAGCATTAGGAGAACATTTCCATGATCACCATAGTTTTGTTGAGTTAAGAGGTTAGGAAGATTGGTAGCATGACAAATATTTTGAAAATGAGATATAATCTAGGTATAGGCTGGACAATCTAAGAGAAAGTGATTTTCATCTTCAACCTTCTTAGTGTCACAAAGGTGACACACTCATTTATCCCATGACGTTTTGGGAATTGACCAATGCTCAGTTTCACTATGGAGCTCATGAGAATTTGTTCTTATCTTAGCAATGCTTATTTTTTCCTTTACACTTATCAATATATATATATAATTTTGATCCTCTAGATTATGGTGGATTAGATCTTTATAATACATTAATTTTCTTTTTTCCTCAACTCTTTATCACACAACATTTTCTCCTTACATTTTTATTTGATGATATTTTTAATAGTATCTTTATTCTGCAAAATGGTGTCTTCCATGATTCCCCAATAGTTTATCCAAGATTGGGCATCTTTATGTCATCCTCCCTTGAGACGATGGTGTTTACGACTTGATTTTGAAGCAATTTTAGAAGCCTCTTGTCTTCCATGTTGTTTAATTTGTTCTTATAAATTAGGTATCTAGTCATAGTCATGTTCTCAATGGGGGAGAGACTTGTTTGTAAGAAGAGGATGGAATAGGGCATATTTCCTTTAATTTTTAGATTATGGGTTATACAATTATTTTGTATTTGCTCTATCTTTCTCTAGGATTCACGAGAGATACTATTTTATTCCCAGATTTCAGATCTATAAAGAATAACAAGTGTAACAAGAGTCTCAAAGAGGAGTTTCTTCTTATCCCAACTCCAAAGATATGTTGATTTACAAATATTTTGAAACCCATAATAAGATTTTCAGTCCCTAATAATCTTTTACTCAATGTTATAATTCCAGTTGAACTTATAGTAAATATCAATTCTAAAATTAAAAAAAAAAAAAAAAAATGTTTTCTTCTATATAATAACTTACATCTAATAAAAAAATGAATAATAATATAATATAATTTTATATGTAGTATATTAAAAAAAAAATTATATTATTGATAAATAAAATTAAAAATATAAACTTAAGTATATAAATTTAACTTAATACTTTTTTAAGAAATTTGATATAGAGTAGTGTTATCCTACTACTATCACTATACTTTTTAAATATGTCCACCTGGCTAACAATAGTCCTCATCACAAATCGACCTATAACTAAATTTTTTTAATTCTATATATTTTTAAAATAAAAATAAAAATATTAAACATTTATATATTTTTAAATTTACATTATTATAAACACTTTTAAGTGTGTTAGCATGGAGTTACTCTTGGATGCTTGTGATCTTTTTCTTATTTACGATTGAGACTGCCATGACTTAGGTGGCATCATCAACCTTTGAGATTGCTACGATTTTGATCTTTCTCTTTTTTAATCATGGAAAATAAGTAATATTAATGTGATTTAGGGTTAAATTATTTCATTATTGATATGATTTAAAAGTATATTTAACAACTTGTAAGCTACATATATTAGCAATTTATGATTTAGTAAGGTATAGAGATAGAAGATCTATATATGATGTTTTATTAGTGGTAGGTATTTATTCTTCTAACCTTATTATAATGAAACCTTATTATAATGAGTCAAATATTTTATTAGAGATTTTAACGTATAATTTTTTTTTATAAGTAATTTTTTTTTACAAATTGTCGTTCTTTTCTAATAACAAAATATATAATTAGTAGTCGGATATCAAATTGGTGTATGATGTTGAGATATGAGGTACTTTGGGAAGTTGTCCTCTTGTGGTTTTGGGTTTGTAACTACAAGTGGAAAATACATTGGAACTATGTACCTTGTATTTTATGTCTAATTCAACTTTGACTTCACTTAAGTCAAAAACCTGATTTTTTGTCACTTAAGGAAAAAACTAATTATTTACTAAGTGGGTGAATGAGGGGATATAAAGTGAACTTAGAGAAATTATCGTGAAGTGGGGTTGTGAGTGATATTATTGTGGTATAATATCAACATTTGATTAGAGATGGCATGTGAAGATCATAGCCATCCAAATACTAGGTTTCCTTATGGAGGGTTAAGAGGGGTGATAGGGCCTTTGGAGGCTTAGTCACTCTTTTGTTCACTTGGAGAGCTAGAGGAGAGAAATGAAGATGGGAATGGAAGCTATGTTTGAGGGAAAGATGGGTGCCTCCTTCCATGGAGGGATCATGGAGGCTTAGACCCTATTTATTTTGTGGTTTTCATTCTTACTTGGAAGAGGACGCACTATAGGAGGATGACACACACCTAGTGGGAATGATCTAGACTTGGCTGATTGTAGATTGGTTTGTTTCATTGGAGAGGTAGCACACAAGAGCTACTTTGATTGTAGATTGGTTTGTTTCATTGGAGAGGTAGCACACAAGAGATATTTCGTGTGCAAGGATTTTTTCTTCAAGGTAACAAGGAGAAAGGACGCAAGGTTTTAGTGAGATAGCGCAACAAGTGAAGAGGGCGCACTAGCTTGGGCACACTTATCTTCTTAGAACCTCATCTCAAGAGGAGTTGTCATTGTATCAGGTTCCATTTTTTTAGTGTACGTGTTGTATCTCATACTTCGTACATCACTTATATACACTTACATTCCAAACTGATTTTAACTGAAGGGTTTTATCGAAGTCATGTTCACCAAAAAACACTTGTGTACTAATTTTCATACATGCTAAAGTTTAAATCATCATTATATAATTGTAAAGATCTAAAAGTGTGTTATATGATTTGAAGTTTTTCATGTGCTAACCATTGGATGACTAAAGCTATATGCAAGGGCACCTTAAACACATATAACCTTTAAGCACAACTAACTTCCAAAATTGAATTATATATAATAATAATAATAATAATAATCTATTTTTAAGGTCACGGCCAAGCTAGCACACCAAATTGGTGTATGAGACCCCCTTGTTTATGGGACAAGGGACCCCCCTCCGCCCACCAATTTCACTGGTAAAATCAGACTATATATATATATATATTACATATTACACACATTTCTTACACAGAGTTGCAGAGTAAAATTCTTCCACCCAAGAATCTTTAAATTCATGTATAATATTATAAAAAAATATCGTCCATTGAATAAAAATCCTTCTTCAGGTTTCTACATTTACATTATTTAACGTATACTTCCAATATTAAATATTTCACCGGAACTATAATAAATATTTTACATGTAATTTTAGACAACCCTCCGCGTCTAAACATTCTCGGGTGCATGAAACAGATTCCTTCAGGTGCTGGCATCGACATAATTTTAGATATAGCTCGAATACTAAATATTAAGTCACATCTAATGTTTAGACAACCCAGCGAATCTGTAACATCTTCTAAAACGCAATACTCTACCAAGATCCACAACCCAATCTAGCCTTGCAATACTTTTTCCAATATCCACAACCCAATCTAAACCGACAATACCTTTCCCAGATCCACAGCCCAATCTAATCCTGCAGGTAAATATTTCATAAGGTCTTGAGTGGCCACAGCTTTTGCTCAAATTTTCTGTAAACTATCCTTCCAATCCTCTATCAACTGTTACAATCACTTCCCACAGACAGCCGAGCTGTGATCTCCCATATAATTTTGTCATAAAGGAGAATGCAAATTTCAGTAGCCCTAAAAGAAATTGAGCTACGTATAGCTCAGCAGCCGGCCATTACCGAGCTCTTAAGGGTTGCTCCGGAAAACCATGCAGCAGAGGCCTCCAATCCTTACCCGGCAGTATTCCATTGGCCTCCGACAAGCAATGTCTTTCGTTGAAGAAACTGGTCTTAACTACCTCGAAGTCGAGATGCATCAAAGCAGCCGGGTCGATTCGGCTGAAGAGATGCAGGATGTGCTCGAACAAGAATTCGTCGCAAGGTATAACAAGCCCGCCCTGTTGGGCGTAGCCGAACTCCTCCTTTGCCTGTTCGAGCAGTGCCCTAAACACCGGGTGGTTCAAGTACGCCGCCCGGATCACGAATCGCCTGCTGCAGTGCTGCCCGACGTACACCGCCAGGTTCCCCGACGGCACGTCGGGCGGGAGGGCCGATCCCGTCGGAAGGAACTTGTGGCTGAGAGCCTGCGCTACCTTCCGGACACTGGCCAGCCTCCGCCATTTTCTGTCGATCTGCCTCAACCTCACTACGCTGGGGATCTTCATGCATTTGCCGAGTCCCTTCATGGCTATTATACAAGGAGCACTTCAATGCAAAACGTTAATCAAAACTCCCCGATTCTCTCAGGCCTCCTAAACGGGCCCGGCCGGGTGCAAGAACGAGAATGGAAGCTCTTGCACCGGACGTATATTCATTGACTATACCCCATTGATCTATTCAATTACAGAGTGGAACGGCTGGCTAATGCGATGCAGAGGATACTATTCCGATGCAGGGGAATTATTGGATCTGTGCGTGTTGTGGTTATTTATTACTTACAGAAGGGAGGTTGATAGACGGGATAATATTCAGCAGCTACTGACCTACAGGCTGTATCGGGTGAACAACAGGTTGGGTTTCGGTGTAAAGAGCGGAATATGTGGGTCCTGTTCGAAACTATACATCGACATTATGCACTAACGAGAGTCGCGGGGCCCTGGTCCCGGCCGAGTAGGAGGATGGGATGTGCTCTCGGCCCTCTTTTGCTGTGTGGCGGAGCCTAGGACCGCCGGATGGCGGAAACAGGATCTGCCGTCGCCGTCCACAGTATCTATTTGCAGGCCGATGCTGCCTTTTCGGGGGCATAGAGAGGTCGTCTGCTCGTGGTTAAAAACTATATAATTTTATACACAGAAGCAAATTAACAACGGGTTAAACATCTCCGGATTGAAAGGCTGGTGGGAAATCTGGAAGGAGGGGAGTTCAACCGCAGAAACGGGTTAAACATCTCCGGATTGAAAGGCTGGTGGGAAATCTGGAAGGAGGGGAGTTCAACCGCAGAGGTTCAGAATGTATCAACGTAAACTCGAACAATTATTGGTTAATCGTGGTGTCACTCTTTTCCTACCCTTTGAGCCTTATCACAGCCGGCCAAAGTCTAGATGCTAATTGATCCCTGGTAGGCTGGGTGAAATTCACCTTCCCCCACTATCTTCCAAAGTGTTTGAGGTTTGATTGGGCTTCATTGACCAGGGTAGAGGAAAATGGGGAGGACCTCATGAAATATGACGCTGGTCCGTATTATTTAAGTTTAAATGTAGGGGCGGGGTATATATATTTATGTAGATTTTAGTATTATTAGTCCCTGTTTAAGAAGGACTATAGCAATGAGTTTTGGTTGACTATGTATTAGTTTGGAGTCGATTAACAAAAGATTAACAATTTGTTATAGTTAAACTTTATATTTTAAATTTTATTATTTTGTTTAGATATTTAAATTTATTTATCTCTAATATGATTGGGTCATTTTTTGAGGATCTTATTGTAGAAAGGACGGTGCCATCACAGCAGGAAACTTTATCAACTTTATTCAGGGCGGGCACTTTCTTGACTTGAGCAAACAAAATTTAATATGACGACAGGTAAAGTTGTCCTTGAAAGTACTTGTCATAAAATCAATTGTACAACCCAGGGCATATGTATCACTCAAATCTGCTCTTGTTATGTCACTTAGTGTTTAATGTCAATCAAGGACCAAAACACTTCAAAAGAGTCTAAAAAATGTATGATTCTTGGTTCATGAACAAGGTTAAATGTATAGCACATGTTAGATCACATATACATAATCATTGAATTTGTTTGCAAAATAAATATGTATATAATATAGTTTGAAATTGATATCTTCAAGATGGTTTGATTATAATACGGATTTTGGATGTTTTAAATATGTTCACCTAAATTGTAATATGATAATAATATAGCTTAGGATGAACATAAACTAAAAAAAAATAAAAATTTTATTAAATATTCACCATAAAGAAACTAATAATTAAAATCTATATAGGAGAAATGATATATATAATTATTCGTTGTAGTCGGGCAAACAAAATTTAATATTCGCTTGTAGGTGTATGTTAGTGGTCTTAAAAACCATTAATGGGAGCCAAATGCATAGGTATATTTTTTAATGTCGTTTTGAATGCAAGGTTGTTTTATATGCAACACGTCGGTGTTTAATAATGAGAGTCAACTACATGGTATAGTTTTTTAATGTTGTTTTAAATGAAAGGGTGTTTTTTATGCAACAAGGCTCCATCCAATTGATTAATTCTTTGGTAGATGGCACGATTTGGTGTATTGACTCTTTGGCAGATGGCTCAATCTGGTAAATTAATTGTTTGGTAGCTACTTCATGTTTGTCTGCTTTATCGCAACGTCTTGCTTTACCATAACTCTTTACCATTGTAGTTGACTTTAGACGAATCGACCCTACTCTCGAAGGTGCTTAGATTGTTTTGAACAACCCCCCTACGCCTCTTCGCGAATGTCACCTGCCTGGTCGATTGCAACAACATGCGACCACCATCAATAGTTTCTCTCGTCTAAATTTCAATGTGGCCACAACTCTTCATGATTCCAAGAGCTTCTTCAATACAACATCTGCAGAATTCATAGTTCTTGTAGCATAGCCTTGTGGTGTGAAGTATCGATAGTGACAATGTGTAGAGTTGCAGTAGTAAGGTATGTGGTTACTTAGTATCTCTATGGAATCTTTGTTTGATGAGATATAGTTTTCTCAGTCATGGAAACTGTATGTAACCCAAACTGCACTCATTTTTTGGATTTCTAACACAGTTTTTCATTTATTTTTATGTTGATCCATGTAATCACCTTGTAGCGGAAAACCTTACACCACTATCATCGGTCGTGACCCTGATAAAAATAACCTGCAAGCGGGCTATGTCAAAACCTATGACATTGATCCCCAAGCCCTCTCGTCACCATCCAACACCACCCTCCAAATAATTATTTCTTTCCTTAAAATATAATGTCAAATTTTGCTTGGCGCTGTGAGAGAATTCTAAGAAATAATTTAATTAGCACTTTTGTGGGCCGGGGGCTCATATATTTGATATTACTAGCAATAGTTTTGTTAGCGCTAGGAATCTTTCTCTTCTGGTCGTTCTTCTTCAAGAGATTAGAGATCCAAAGAGAGGTTGCAAATTTCTCATCCATCCCCATTTTAAAGTAGCAAATGGTTGTTCTTGCACTTCAATTTCCTTGTTCTATAAGAGCTCTGTTCTAGAATGATGTAATTCTAACTTCTGAGTGTAAAATTCTCTGCAACACTGATCATGATTAGTGAGATATCTTGTTCTCTTATGTAACCTACACACAAATAACTAGCTAGAAATGTAATGGAAATCAAGCCTCCAAATTTTAGGTTCTTGGTTGTTAATCACCCAACAAGCATACAAGCCATTGCTCTACCTCCATCCAACGATAGGCAAAAAATTCTTTGTTATGAGATTGACTAACTACTTGGTTTTCTCCTCAATATTAGCTTGGTCAATGGATATCTTGATAGCATCCTTGCAAGGGAAAAACTCGTCCCTGGCTACCTTTTATGAAGTTGGTAGATCTTAACTAGATAGTCTTTGAGGATTGGAATATCAGTAACGACGAGATTTGTCTTACCCTCTAAGTTGCTCATCTCTAGTTGTAGTGACGAATATTGATAAATCTTAGGTTATCATGTAGCCTTTTGAAGGAAATAATATAGTTAATAACCTTTGTTTCATAACATCATCACAATGTTAAGCAATAAATAAAAGAAAAGTGGATTCCATGATTATTAAAAGGGTCCAAAACCTTTGTTGTCGATTGTGAAATTTATGGTAGCTAAGAATTAGAGCTAGATTTCCTTGCTCTGACAATAAAGGAACTCTTCTTATTTTCCCATTTGTTGAACAAAAATAATGCAACCAAATATTGAGAGAAACAAAGGAAATGGACTCTCGAATTCAAAGAACTCAATCAAGCCTCGATATACTCATTGTAATGTACATCTTCATGGTAGGTCCAAAGGAAAACTTGCCAAACCACTTTCTTGAAATCAAAGTGCTGCTTGGTGGCCTTGCTCAAGAGAAGGTAAGATCAGATAATTTTATGTTTGAAGGACTATGAACCCTTACAGTTCAATTAAATCTGCTACACTTATGCGTTGAATTTGAGCCCAACAGTTAAGTAATCAACCATATGGTTGTGGTAAACTAATCATCAATTTGATTAAAGGTGGAATGGAGCAGTTTGCAAATGTTGTGGGTGCGGATACAACCCTTGCGGCCATTGTACGGTTGTGTATGATGGTATTTATACAACTAACGGTCTTTCAAAGAATGAATTGCTAAATTTAAGGGCTGAGAATGGAAACTTAGTTGAGAATTTACAAAAAAAAAATTATCGCAACCGTTCATTTTGGGGACTCCATAAGATGGACACTTCCTGTCATCTAGTTGTTATTTTTCCCAAGAATTACCACAAGTTGATTTTGAAAAAAAGAAATCAATAATACAACCTAAAATTATTCATATCCATTCACTTAACAAAACTGAGGTATCAATACCATCCAACAACCACTAAATACTCTTAAAACAAGCCATTAAACATCAATAAGAGTATCATATTAAACACATCAAGAGAATCCTCACTACAAATAAAATCAATCACGTAATGTGCACATTGATTTTATCTTGGAAAACTAGTTTTGAAGGTTTGTTCAATTCTCATTTGAGCAATCTCAAGTAACCTTGTTACAATGCAACTCATTGCATTGGGATGATGTCTCATTGCATTATTTCTTTTTGTGTTTCTTATGAGAAGAAGAAGTAGATGTGTTTGCATGTGTGACTTTGTTTTTATTCATTGTATTGTCCTCAGTTGAAGCATGGATTCCATGTCCTGAATATTTCAATCAAACTACTTCTTTGGGACCGAAACAACAACCCAATAAGGCAAATTTGCAGTTTGGGACTTTGAAGAAGCAAGAAGGGTTTTCACCATGTGTGAATATGAGGTACCGTATGGGCCTTGTGTTGACTTCTTCTACCAGTATTCATACAATTGGAAGATGGATTAATAAGGAGAAGAGGGTTATCGATGGGTTTCTTCTATCTATCTCTAATAATAAAAAGAGCCCTTTTGTGGGTCAGTGGTGGAAAATGATGCATCTTTGTATGGTTCATACTATGCCAATATTAGCAGAAACATAGTTATTGCAAGTCAATACAAGGATTACTACTCCCATGGTAAGATAATGAGTAGGTTGACTGTTCAGGGTGGGCTTGCTTCCCAATTACAACAATTTATTGAGTGAAGAACTTATAATCTCTAAGAAAATCATCACCACATATTAAAAGAGTAAGAATGTCCTTCCAGTTTAGGGAGTAATGGATTTTTTTGCTTCTAAGTAGGTAAACTTACCAACACAACTAATTGAACGGACCCGAACCCCTTCCCCTTAGACGTTCATAGAGTAAATAGGGTAGAGTAATTAACAAATTGCACTAATGTTCTATTTATTTTACTTACCCCCTATGGATATATAAATCATAGACATAATGTTAATTTTTTGACTGGTGCAACGGATGTAATGACCCCTTCTTCACGACTATAAGTGAAGAAAAAGTGTGATTATTTTTTTGTTTGAGAGGCAATATGGTGAAGACAACAATATTTAACCTCACAACTCACGACGAATGCAAGAACACAATCCATAAAATAGTCTACAATGACTCCACGCATTGGCACAAGAGAAACTGGGCGAAACATGAATAAACAACAAGAAGAAAATGACTACCCGCCCGACGCAAACAAGACACGCCTACAAGTTTAAGGGAAAACATCCCCTCCCGACACAATGGAATTGATGAATAAGACAAGAACCTCAAGGCACGTGAACCCAATGCATGAAGGTGTCACAACCCATATGCCAAAAATGACTACAATAATCAACAACCACACTAGGTAACGCAGACTCTAGCCAAGTTATCGTTCGCCTCTATCAAATAGGGTGTGCTATGATCCCCCCATCTGGAATCATGTCGTTCCTCGACGATAGGCACGTCAATAACCTTGGTGCAACAATCCTAACAGGACCAAGGATTCAAGAAAATCTTGCGCGCTAGGAGTCGAATACCGAAGGAAACTGTGCCCATACCCCATCAATATGTTGATGGGATGCTAGTGGACGAAAACAAGGGAAGACACAAGCCCAGAACGACTTTTTCAATAACCCAACCCTTATATCATGTCTAAATTGGTCAATAATTACCATCTAAAGAAGCGTTAATTACATATCTAAATCAACTAGTATAAATCGAACTAGTCAGTGATTTACAACCTATCTTAACATGAAATACAACTTTAAATTAGAGAGTCCAAATTGTCGAATTAACAATAATTGTATATCAAATTAACTTAATGTCATATCCAAATTAGCGAGTCTAGATGACTACCAGTCAATAATGCGCAAGGCTAAATAAACCTTATGTGCAATCTAATTCGCAAGTCTAAATGTCAATTTAGACAACAATCACATTTCAATCTATCATTAATACAATCTAACTCAGAAATTAACAATTGAATATCACATTAATGACAAGACAAGTTGTACATTACAAGCTATAAATGCCAAATAATTCAATGAGATTTACTGCCATATGCATTCAATGAAATTTCATGCCTAATTCATCTAGAGTGATTAATTGATATATCCCTGATCAAATTTAATGTCATTCAGAGCCATTCAATGCACTTAAAGGTATCGTTAGACTATATCCTACAGCCATAATTATCATTTCTATTTATATTAGAGGAAATTTGTCCATAACCATAATGAAAATTATTATTGTTGTGAGGAAAAAGAAAGGAAAACTCGGGGGTAAGGATACTGAAGAAAAACGTTAGTTGTCTAAAAATTGTTGTCATTTCTAGTTTAACGATGCAGTCAACATTTAAGGCCAACTCATGGCCATTCAACAACAAAACATAGTCAACATTCAAGGGAAAATTGTGGTCATTCCAACACCAAAAACAGTCACATTTAAAGTTAAATTCGTGGTCATTCCAATAGCAAAACAGAGTCACATTTAATGTCAAATTCATGGTCATTCCAAAAACAAAACATAGTCACATTTAAAGGGAAAATTCATGGTCATTCTGACAACAAACACAATTACATTTAAAGGGAAAAGCATGGTCATCCTAAGAAATAAAGGAATAAAAATGATTATTGGTAAGAGGTAATGAGCAAACAGACCATTCAATAAAAAGAATATGCTCTGGTTCGATTCAATATCATAGAAAAATAAAAATTAAGGTCTCTACAGCTCAAAGATGCACCGACTGTACATATTATATCATTTTTGAAAGGTAAAAATTTATTCTGAGAAATGAATTCCTTTTATATAGTCAAATCATCGTGGATGTTAGAATGGTTCTCTGAATAGGAGTCAGTAAAATGCAATTGCAGTCCATAAACCTAACAAGTGTTGGGATTAGTGTAATAATGCAAATGCATAAAAATAAAACACAGACAAAAGTAAGAGAAGCACAAAGATCCAGTGGGAAAGGTCATTAAAATTATCACAAATATTCTATCAGCCAAAGTGCATAGAAAATCCAAGGTTAATCCCTCAAGGTGCAGAGAACAAAAATAAGCGCAGAGAAAATCCAAGGTTAATCCCTTAAGGTGCGGAGAACAAAAACAAGTGCAGAGATAAACCAACAAGGACACAAGAAATCTGTACAAAAAAAAGTAGGGCGCAAGATAAACAATCAACCAAGGAAAATCAATAGAGGTAGACGATTGATAGGAATATACTTCTCTCATCATCCATGCACAAAAAAGTAGGGCGTTGAGATCCATAGGTCTATTAACCCCAAAGCGACGACCATAGATCAGGCTCTTGTCTGACTGCTCGAGCATGGACTTATGAGCTAGGGATGCAGGAAAAAATAAATCGCAATCATCACAATCAATCAACCACATGACGGTCAAGACATGCAGGGATCGAAGGCCATGGGAAAACAACATCGAGCTAAAGGCTATGGGGGAATTTCAGTCATCAAATAGAATGCTAAGACAATCATTTTCTTTACCCAATTAAACATACAAAACTAAAATCATAATTCATACTTACAATTTACCATGCATAAATAAAGGAAGCATACTTTATCCAAAGTAGCCCTCTCTGAGTTTTTGTCTTGCACGCTCCATGCATCTCCCTCTTGCCAACCGATGAGACTTTATCGGTACCTCCTAGCCAATATTAGGGCTACTCTTCTTCCCCCTTAGCCCCTAAGTTGCAAAGGGGCCACACACACTATCCAAAGAATCAACTAGCTCCCAGCTCACCTCGCAAGGTCGAGCTACCACTCCTCACCGAGCTAGTTATTCCAACTCGCACAAGCTAAGTCAGTCAAGTATATATTTCTGTAGTGTACCATTATGCAAAACAAAAGAGCCCCATCATCATTCTCCTCCCTCCATTATATAGAGTTTCGAATTCCCTTACTTTCCCAAAATCCCATTTTATTTAATGTTTAATAATTTAATTCAAAAAAAATCCTCCCCGTACATGTGTCACACATCCCCTTCATTCCTCCATAATTTGATTTCATTAATTAGTTAATTACTCCTAATTCCCTCACCCACCTAAAGTCATTCCTAGAATTGCTCCTAGGTGTCCCCATATTGCCTTGCAAGTTTTAATGACTTTCCCCCTTATTAATTTATTAGTTGAGTTCAATTTAGAAGGTTTTTTAATGCTAGATACCTTACTAAGTTAGACTCTCTTCTTTTTCCTTTTGTTTCCCCTTTCTTCTTATGTTTCTCACTTTTTCCTAGTTTCCTCATTATTTTAGATTTCCCACTTTCCCTTTTCATTTAAAACTCAATTGGCAGGTGTAGAAACGTACCCTTTTTCCCTTTTTCTTTTTAAGGAATAAAATTTTAATTAGCATTATATAGTAAAACAATTATTTCCCCTTTTTAAGTTTTATCCCAAAAGATTTTTATAAATCAATTTAATTGCTTACCCCCTTCTTGCCACAAGATTAATGAATATTATCATTATTATTTATTTATTATATATATATATATATATATAATAAAGTCTAGGTCTAAATTATACTTGTGATAATTTTTTATCTATTTATTAANATATATATATATATATATATATATATATATATATGTGTGTGTGTGTGTGTGTGTATGTATATATATTTTAATAAATAGATAAAAAATTATCACAAGTATAATTTAGACCTAGACTTTATTTTCCTAGGTTGGGCAACATTTTATTATGGGAAAGGTTTTAATCTTCCTTAACACATTATTCTTCCTAAAGTCATATAGGTTTATCCAATTATTAATTAACAACATGATGTACCCTTCAGGATGCACTAGGTGCTCCAAGGGTGCCACTCGCCTCTTTCTGTTTCTCTTACATGACGTGCACTTCAGGGTGCACTACGTGCTCCAAGGGTGTCACTCACCTCTTTTTGTTTCTCTTGCATGACATGCTCTTCAGGACGTACTACGTGCTCCAAGAGTGTCACTCGCCTCTTGAATGATTTGGTATACATCAAAAACCCCTGGAGTCAATACTCCACTAGTTGATATTGTGAGAGACTAAGGGCCTATAAGGAATAAGGCCCCTTCCTTATTGCATGCCCCTAAGAATCATCATGAGCGACTATTGTATTCGGCCCTCACGACACTGTTGGTATTATGGAGCTAGGTTGTGGGTAAAATCATGAAGCTGGGTAACACTTTCGTGACAATCGGGTCTCCAAAATTTCTAGCGGCAATTTTTCGGCCGAACAAATATTACTTTCGGCCGAAATATTATTCGGCCAAAAATTTTCATGTCAAATTTAACGGTGCCATCAAAATTCGTGTGCAATGTTTTTTGAATGAATTATTTTCCCGCGGTAAGAATATTTCGGCCGAAATACTTTTCGGCCGAAACGTTTATTTTTTAACGGATTCCGTTAAAAACTAGGTTTCGGCCGAAAGAATATTTCAGCCGAAAACGTGAAAATGGGGCTGTTTGCAGGAAACTGCAAATTCTCTTCATCTTACTTCATCTTTGGAGGTAGCGGACTCCTACAAATACTCAGAATTTAGTTTGAGAATTGATACCAACATTTTTAAAATTGAATCTACTTTCATTGGGTATAATTTGTTTTCATTTTCATTGTTTTTATCTAATTTTATTTAATTTTATAAAAAAATCACTGCATAATATTTTTAGGTGCGATTATGATTCGGTGAAATGAAAAAACCGTATCTTTAAAAATACACAACAGAAAATTATGGAAAAATTATATTCATAATTGTTAAAATGTTCTCGTCAAAAGGGTATTTTTAGATTTTACTTTTATGTAAAAATTAAGATAGATACATGTTGTAGAAAAACATGTGTTTAAAATATGCAACGTTTTCATCTTGGTCAACTTCAAAAAATTCTAGAAATTATAATATTCATCCATTAAATTCAAAATGATAGTCATAATAAAATAGAGTCTCTGTAGATTGGTGCAGTATATTTTGTTTCTTCAAAACATAAGTTTAATAAAAAAAACACTGTTGTAGAAATAAGTAACTCATTATCATTCATTTCGTGTTTAAGAAACATACTGTTAAACAATTGTCAATTTGACATATCAAATCGTGATAAAA
>ML777877.1:966721-978459 GCA_009831015.1 Picea engelmannii
CACAAGTTTTGTTTTTACTGTAAAGTAAAATTCTAAATAAAAAAAATACTTTTATATGTCGGAAGTTGAATAACTTGTGAAAATACAGTTTTTTTTGTCATAAAACAAGCAAAAGTGTAACCCACCTTCATGATTTCACCCTTGTCATTAACCTACAGTTCGAGCCACGATGAGAGTGCTAATAGGTTGTGGCAGGGCTGATGTCCACACCTCTCCCTCGACATCTCTAGTAGTCATGCGTGACCCCTTTAATCCACATGTGAGTTTGGTCGGCAAGCTATCGCCATCCTGCATCATCAACGAAGCATGTCAGAAATATATCCATAATCATATCATCTAATCAGATGCACTAATATCACATATAAAACAATCAAACCCCAATAGTTCACTCCCCGACTCGATCCAGATTCCAAGGGGTTCCATTGATTCCTTTGCATCCTCAAGATCCAACATCCTACACGCTCAGCAAAACCAAGACAATAACACCTATCTATGTCAATGCAACAAAATAACATGTCATCAATTCATGATGCCTCATAATCATAAATCAAATGCCCAAAAGTATATTAATTTGGATCACTTGCGAGCAAGTGTCCTCAAAGAATACGTTTGTTTAGTGCACACAAGAGAAGGATGTTACAACAGAAGAAAGACATTCTAGGAGACAAATTAGAGGGTAAAGACAAAGCTTATTGCAATTTGTATTGAAGTGATTTTATTGACTTAGCCTTATCCCTCTATAATTGCACACGACTCTTGCAATTCATGTCGAAGTGTTTTTGTTAAGCTAGTATCCTCACTCTATAATTGCACACAACTCTTGAAAGTATTTGCAATGTTAGTCTTATAGTTTGGGCATTTCATATGTCTTGATGAAAAATGTTTTGCCATAAAAATTGTATATATCTTTTATAGTCTAAATGCTTGGAAATTCTGTAAGATGTCAATATGTTATCTTGAGATCAGATTGTCCTTTTCTAGGTTTTTAATTATGCTTTTCATGGTTATATGAATGAAATAAACTTAATTTTTTTTTATTGTTTTTCTATACAGGAGCAATAGAGAATAGTAACAAAGAAAATTTGAATTTAAGGGAAACAAAAATCAAGGTATGAACCTTTGAAACTGTGTTTCCCTTTTTTAATTATAGTTAGATAATGCCATAAACTTAACCTAGGAATAATTTGAGTACCATAAATTACAAAAACAGAAAAAATAATAGATGTTGAAAGATACCAAATGAAAGAGCACTTCATTATAAATAATAACATTGATCATGTGTTGAATACCAATGGTGTTTTCAGATTACATGCATTCTCCTATACTCCAAGAGATTCCTTGTTTGATGCATTTCAAGTCCTATTACACTTTCATGATTCATCAATTCAATTACAAAATGGATTAATAGACCACTTGTTATTTTGTTTAAACAATGGTGATGTAGATGCATTACAGTCATATCAATATGAACTAACATCTGATTTTTTGTACCAATTTCATGGAATTCACGACGTTCAGACATACCTTCACAAAATGAGAATTTATGCATCTACAAATTTGAACCAAGTTGAAAGAGGCCTATGGGGAGAAAAAAATTTCATACGATGGCTAGCCAAGTGGTTAAATGTATCAATTGGAATTTGTTCCTTAACAAAGAAAACAAGATATTTGATATTTAATAAAGATGCAAATACATAACAATATTGAATTTTGTTTCATGCTGCAAATCCTTTCAGTGGTTACTATGAACCATTGATTTGCAAACAAATGTCCATCTGCACTTTTGAAGAAACTAATATTTTCTTATCACTAATGTGAAAAGATCTTGAATGCCATTGTAAGTGTATTATGCATGATATGCATCGTCATGGATTGAACAGAACAATGATTAGTACATATAATTGTGGGGACAGTCTTTTTAGTGCAATTTTCTATTTGGTGGCAACAAACTTTGATGTACATTCTTTAAGACTTTATGTTGTGCAATATTTTTTCAATGCAATTATGAGTGGTGATAAAACTGCATTTCACTGCTTGCAACAACACCTAGTTTGCAATACCATACAAAATATGGCAATGCCTAGCAATTGGCAAAGGTATCTCATAAATATGGAAATGCCTTATGAAAAAGGGAAGGTAGAGGGTGGACCATTTTGTTTGCAATGAGATTGATCATATTCAAAGTAAATATCCGAGTGTGGTCTTTCTTTACTATTAACATTGCCAACTTCTATTTTTCCATTTCAAAATCTGACAAAACCTTTGATGTTATGTCATTTGAAACAAATGCATCACACATTCACTATGAACCACTACTAAAAGAACGATGTGAACATGAATGCATTGCAAATTGTGATCATCTTAGAATAAGGCCAAACAAAAGACATAATATTGATTACCCTATGGTTAATGAAATTCCAAGTGCAAAAAGTATAGGCAAATGCATATTTCTACCTTAACATGTACTATAAAATCATCAACATATACAACATGTCCATAGTGAGCAAACATTGACATTGACAAATAGTAATGACAAGTTTCAGATAAATTGTCATCAAGAAAAAGAAAGCCCAACGAAAAAGCGTAGGCTCCGTTATGACAAATTAAAAAAAATGGCAAGAGAAAAAAACAAATGCATTGACACATTCTCTACTGAACATGGCATAGATAGATATGTAGACAGACACTGTGCATATTTTCTCAATGTAGACAGACACAGATAGATTGAAACAAATAACATGTAACAATGCAAAGAAAATTTATTGGCAACAGATTCAAGACACACCTAGAAACAAATGTGAAATATATGAAGAATTGCATTTCGCAAAGAACATTAAGTTTCTTACAGATGACTTGGAAAAAGAGTATCTAAGCCTAACATCAAATGAAAATTCGCTTTTAACTAAAAAGATATGTGCTTCTTGCAAAAGAGCACTTCAAAATGGAAAATTGCCAAAGTTTGTAACACCTTAACAGATAAGACGTAATGTGTCATTACTGGTTACAAGTACACTTTTAGAAGTTTAAGAGAGACTTGTACCATTGATAATTGTGTGACAGCCTCCTCATTACGAGAACAACTCTGATAACAGGTGCAATTTTTTGTTTTGTTTTTAAAAGTGTGTGCGCGCGTGTAAAAAGGAAACAGACACACTTGACTCTACGTCGCCACTCGATGAATAACAAGACGCAACGACGATGATCACAACAAGAAGACATAAGGCGCACAACAAGTAACTGCAAGCATTAAATGACCATAGACATAAGGCACACAACAAGTAACTGCAAGCATGAAACGACATACTGGGTTATGTACAGTACAAACACAAAAGGAAGAATCCATAGTAGTATATTTTACTATTTCTACACAGGAAAGAAGGGCGTTTAATATTAGTTCTCTGCTCCGGAGAGAGAGAATGTCAGATAGGCTCCTGGCCGACTGCTCAGGCAGGAACTAGTAATCTTTGTCAGGAGGTCGTAGTGGTGGGAACTCTTCCTTTAAAGAGATCGAGACTATTGATACGACCTTAGAGGTGTGTCGTAAGAGTTGAAACCCTACCTTTAAAGGGCCCGAGACTCTTGATACGACACTGGATTCTTTATACAAAAAAATAATCACACACACAGACTTATATACAGAGCGACTAGCTTTATCAGATCGAAGAGCCTGATATCATACCCCTGTGGGTTTGGACAATTCCAATTTTAGTACAATCCCTGAAATTGACCCAACAATGAACAGACCAAGCCAGATTACCAACCACTACAACAATAGTCAAAACGGACCACCATGTCCCCTACGGAAGGTGCGATTCGTAAGGACTCCAACGCCGACCAAACGTGGTTAACACACGGTGTTATCTATGACTCAAAAGGGTATTGATTACAGACCAAACCTCCATTTAAATTTCAATAATCAACGAGTTACCCAACCACCCTGTGGACACAATGTAAAATCAATGATTGCTAAATCTCATCACTAACTCATAACAATTGATTTTACTTAGTTCAAGTCATTCATTATATGTTAGAAATCCAACTAATCTCAACAACGTTATCACAAAAATAACAACATTATGCTACTATTAAATTAACTCTGCCATGAACATCAAGTTAACATCATCATAACACATCACATCTTATGCCCTAAAATTATTTTAACATTAACATAACCCATCACATCCTATACCCTAAAATTTCATTAGCATTAACATAACACATACCATCTTATATCATGATGACCTTGCAATTAAGATATCAATAACCAATCACAATACTCCTTGTATGCTCCCAGTGCATTGAAGTTACAATAACCTTACCATAAATGAATCAACATTATATTTATATTACCATAACCTTGCCAATGAATTAATAATAAAAAGAAATCATTACCATAGCATTCAATTACATATTGCTAAACCCTTTTATGACATTAATTACAACAAATTTAGTGACAGTATTGTCTGATAACCGTATCATCACTATTTATAGTAAATAACATTCAACTAAATAACAAGAATTTTACATTTTAATTGTTATGAATAAAAATGACACTACGGTAACCCTTCCATCACCTAATCATATCCTCACCTTTATATTACAATAATATTCAACTAAATGACAAGGAGTTTACAATGCATGGTTATTACTAACAATTGGAACTATAATGATAAGACCAATAAATAGCCATGTAGTTACCTTTATATTAAATAGTATTGCAATTAAAATAACAGGGACCCTACAATTTAACAATGAATGGATAATTATACATATAAATTACCAGGGCATAGAATGACGAAGATATAATGGCGAAGATATACCTATAAATTACCAGGGTGCAGAATGGGGATTTACACACAAAAAAAACATGTAACAGTGAACTTACCACCCAACCGTAACAAAAAACGCCCTAATTAGAATCAACACAGTCATAATAAAATGCCCGTAATGGGTACAGGAGGGCCATTAATGTGTAGGAATGGGCATTTAAAACGCAGACAGAGGTTATAACAAAACACAATCAATATGGATGCAGAAACTGATGTTATAACAAAACACAAACAATTAAGACACAATCAATTAAGACGCAGAAACTGATATTCAACGCAAGAATGGTTATGATAGAATGCAGACCCAAAAAAAAATGTAGGAATCCTCATGGAATTCGCCAGGCAACCAAGGTATTCCGCAGCAGTGAGGTTCTGGGGAAAAATCTGTAGTCAAGGGAAGAGAGAGGAAAGAGCTCGCCATCCAGAGAAACAACACTCTAAAGCCCAATGTTACCCTTACATAACAGAAGTTGCAGAACACAAATTTGTTGCCCTAATAACCACTGCCAAATCACTATTCCCCTTGATTCATATATTGCATTTAAAGTTCTTCCAGAAATGGGTAGAATGCTGGGTCTACACCCCTCACGCGTTACAGGTGGAAAATTTACAGGGTTAGGATAGGCAATAAGGTAAACTTCATACGCAAACAGGGATGCGCCAAACTGAGGAGGCACAGAGGACCAACAATGTCACGGTAGAAACACCCAACCAGACACCTCAGTCAAGGATTAAATTGTGGGTAATTATAAATAAAATATTCCAAGAATGAGGAGCAGTAAAATCCCTAGCTATTGGCCGAAGTTCCCCTGAGTTTAATGAACAATCTACTATTCAGGATGAGTTTGTTTCTACTTGTCAAATTATTATGAAGACAGTCATTCTCTAAAATAAAATTTTCATTCTGCTAAACAAATAGTCGCTGCCCATACTATTGTTGAATACACAACGAAGAATTAGATATCAAATGCTGGTATGCCCAATTTTGGGGTCGCAGGGAATTTTGTGTAACATGGAAGAAAGGAAAAACGAGAAAAAGAAAATAAACACCCAGAAATAGAACTATGGCCAACACTTGAAACCCAACCCAATCAAGACGCAGCGATAGGATGAGAAGGAGTCACATGGAAGAGGCATAGATACATTCAATTAACCACAGAGGATAAATTCCATGCATGCATAAAAACTCAGTCAAGAAGGTAGTAACGCAGGAAAGAGGTAAAGCAACACCAAGCTGGTTCATCTAGCAAAATATATAACTAGCAACAATAAACCTTTCCAACGATAGAACGCAGAATTTAAGAACCTTGCCATCATCAATTTAAAGGTCAGGAGACTAGACAGTCAACTACCTACACAATACACATGCAGATCATAATCATACATCCTACAACATTTTATCAATCAACCGAAATGCGTACTGTTGCCTGTTCGCTTTCCCTGAGTTTCGTCCCCGCACTTCGTCCCGCTCCTACTCGTCGACCGTCGAGACCTCACTAGTACCTCCCAGCCAATCGCTAGGGGTACTCTGCTTCCCCCTTAGCCCCCCGAGCCGCAAGGGGGCCACACACTACCCAGACGGTACGTCTAGCTTCCTAACGCGCCTCGCAAGGCCGAGCTACCACTCCTATTCGAGCTAAGAAAATCCCAGCTCTCCACAAGTAATCAGTCAAGTCACAATCTGGCAGTGTAACTTTATGCTAACATCCGATCCCCTCTTCCTCATCTTCCCTTTCTTTTATAGAGTTTTTTTCCAACCTCCAACTTTCCTTAAATCACATTTTAATTAAGTTTTAATAAAAATATTCTAAATATTCTCCTTCGCACAAGTGTCGTCCATCCCCCTCTTTCCTCAAGTAATTATTTTCTTTAAATTATTAAATTACTCATTTCCCTCACCCACCTAGAGTTGCTCGTAAATTTCCTCCTAGGTGTTCCTAGATCCCCTTACATGTTTTAAATAATTTCCTTAAAAATAAAGTTGCTAAATTAGCTCAAATTAGAAGGTTCTTAATTGCAGATTCCTTACTATGTTGACTTCACTTTTTACCATAAGTTCCGAGATTTCCTTTCTTATGTTTCATGCATTACTTAGTTTCCTAATTCTTATTATTCCCTTCTTTCCCCTTTTTATTCGAGCCAAAATTGCAGTTGCGCTATTTACTCTTTTCCTTTTATTATTAATTTAAAATATTTTTATACTTCTACAAGTTAATAATTTATTTCCTCTTTACAAATTTAAAACCACGAATTTTAATTAAATTATTCCTCTCTTCATTTTACCCTCTAAATTTAAGAAGACTAAAACTATTACTTATGTGGTTTTTAATTTATATCTTTATTTTTATTTTTATAGAGTCTTTTTCTTAAGGCTAAACAACATTTTACCCTAGAGAAGTTTTAGACTTAGGTTTAGATTCTGAACTCGGCGACAATTATTTAAGGAATTCATTTTAAGAATTTATTAAGGTGTTAAATGTCTTAGGGCCATCTAGGTTTTTTCCTTCCTCAACATCAATGCGACGTGCCCTTCAGGATGCACCACGTGCTCCAAGGGTGCCACTCGCCCCGGTTGTTTCTCTTGCGCGTCGTGCCCTTCAGGATGCACCACATGCTCCAATGGTGCCACTCGCTAACTTGTGTTTCTTTCGCGCGACGTGCCCTTCAGGATGCACCACGTGCTCCAAGGGTGCCACTCGCCAACTTGTGTTTCTTTTGCGCGACGTGCCCTTCAGGATGCACTACATGCTTCAAGGGTGCCACTCGTCAACTTGACTGATTGGTAGACATCTATAACCCATGGAGTCAACACTCCACCAGGTGAACTTGTGGGAGACTAAGGGCTCTAAGGAATAATTCCCCCGCCTTATTGTGCACCCCTTAGAATCATCATGAGCGACTATCGCAGTATCCCTCACGACATTTTGGATCCTCTCGAACTAGGTAATCATTAACCTCCAGTTTGAGCCATGGCAGGAGTGCTAGTAGGCTGTGGTAGGGCTACTGTCCACACCTGTCCCTCAACCTCTCTGAAAATCGTGTGTGGCCCCTTTACTCCATATGTGAGTCTGGTCGGCAAGATATCGTCAGCCTGCATCATCAACAATCGTGTCAGAATATGTCAACATCATATCATCAAATCAATGAAATATCACAATAAATAAATCAACCGAAATAACACACTCCCTGACTCAATCCAGAGTCCAAGGGGTTCCACCGATGCCTCTGCATCCTCAAGTTCCAAAACCCTGCACACTCAATAAACTGAGTCAATAGAACCTATCTACGTCAAAGAAGTAAAACATCATGTCATCTATCATAACGCATCATAATCAAGGATAAATGTTTTAACATCATAAAAGTCCAGATCACTTGTGAGCAAGTGTCCTCAAAGAATAAGTTTTCTCAGTGCACCAGAGCGAGATGTTACATACACCCCCTCTTGGTCTAAACTTCGTCCCGAAGTTTCTCAGTAAAAATGTCGAAATAAAAGTACCACAGTATCATAAGTCTATCTATCAAACAAAAATGGGAAATGCTGACGCATATCATATGCGTCCTCCCAGGTCGTCGAGTGCGGACTATAACTGTCCCACTAGACCTTGACCTAATCTACCATTCGACATCGTAACTGTTGAATGCGATGAGATAAGATGCGGACCCGCTCAACCGTGAGTGATCCCTTGTCCGACACCCTGCAAGGAACTCATGTCAATCACATGTGTAGGATGTAATATCCCTCCTAGTTAAGGACAACTACTCTGTCAACCGGTGCCAATTTTTTTTTTTGTTTGTTAAAGTGTGCACGCGCGTGTGGAAGAAACAACCCCCTCGACTCTACGTCACCACTCGAACCAACAAGACGCAAGTAAGACTAACCCAATCAGGACGACCCGACATATCATAGTGGCAACAAGAAATAAACGCCCCTGGACATAAGGCGTGCAACTAGCAGCTGTAAGCAGAGAAAGACACCAGGGGTTAGGCACAATACTGTCACAGAATGAAAGAATCCAACAATAGAGTCGCAGTAGTGGAACGTTCCTTTCAACAGCCTGAGACTATTGATACGACTCAGAGTGTGTCGCAAGAGTGGAACTGTGCCTTTAAGCAGCCCGAGACTCTTGATACGGCACTGGATTCCTTCCACCCGATTTACACACTGACATAAATACTAAGCTACAAGAGGTGTCTATAACCCGCCCGACACGAACATACTACGCAATACAAGACCACCAAGTACTACAAAATCAAGGACAATCATGACCTCTACGGGAGACGCAAGTCAGGTGGACTCAAATCGACCAACCACTATTGGGACCCGAAGACATCAATCGAGACCAAATGCTCCATTAATTATCATTAACCGACGAAGGCTTATCGTAAGGTGACAACCTATAATCAGAACCCCCATTATTAGTTATAAGTCATTAGGCACGAATTCAGGGGCAACAATAAACACAAACGCATTGCATTTTTCTGTTAATCGCCATAAATGAGCAACGACATCAATACCATAATGGTGAACCCCTGACATTACATTCTCCTTATTAACTTTCCCTTCCTACCCATTTATTACCATACATTCTAATAACCTAACAACAATAGCATTGCAAATTAGAAAATATCATCAACACTTCAATTTAAACGAAGATTATCTTGGCAATTTAAACTCCATCATGAACATTCAAGTAAACAATTATTAACATTGAGATTGGCCTCATTATTAACATTGCTAATTAAAACAAATATTCATCTTGCAATTTAACCAGTGTTACCATGGAAAACTAAGCAAATATTAATATTGCAGTGAAGCATTATCCTTAGCAATGTAGTTGATCAATATTATCCTTTCAATGTAACCAAGTACCAACGTTGCACACTAAACCAATATTACCATACTTTCCAATAATCTAACAAATAATAGCATTGCAATACCATAAGTTAACATTAACACTTCAATTTAGCCAATAATAACATTGCGATCTAAACATCATCACGAACCTTCATTTAACAAACATTAACCTCGCAACTTAACCATCCCCATTCACATTGCAATTTGAACAATTACTGAATATTGCAATTCAACCCACATTAACATTTCAATTACTAGTATTCATATTGCAATTAAACATTTAACATTAACCTTCCATTACTAATATGAACATGGCAATTAACCCACTACTTAACATTGCCCTTCAACTAGTATTAACTTTTCCATTAAATAATAGTAATATTGCAACTACACAATAAGTAAACAATTACTTAACCTCGCAATTCTACCAGTATTACCATTCAATTAAATAATATTAGTATTTCAATTAAACAAATACTTAATACTGTGATTCAACTAGAATTAATATTTCGAGTAAATAATACTAAAATTGTGAATTAACAATTACTTAACATCGAATTCCACCAGCATTAATATTCCATTAAAAGTACGAACAGTTGCAAATGAACCACTACTTATCATTGCAGTTCAACTGGTATTAACAGTCCATTAATAAATTTAATTTTGCAACTGAACAATAAGCAACCAAATTCTTAGCATTTCAATTTCGCTAGAATTAACATTCCATTTATAATATAAATCTGGCAATTAGTAATTACTTACATTTGCAGTTCCACCCAGCGTTAGCATTTTAATTTAAATAATAATAAATTGCCATTTAGACAAGTACTAACCTTGCAAATTGACATGTATTAACATGCAGCTCGTGCGCCTTCATTAATATGGCATTCTTACATAGTAATGACTTAATAAAACAAAGTTACACAGACGGCTCATGCACCATCATGATATGGCATTTTAACAACAACAACATTAAATAAACCAGTGTTATCTCGGCAATTTAAACATCAGCAGTGTATTTTAATTGAATGATAATAACATTAATTTATACAGGTTAACGTTGTTGCTCACGCATAAACCCTATAGTGAATTTTAGACAACAAGAACATTAAGTGACCAGGTTAACACGGGCTTCATCCTTTATTGTTTTTTTTTTTGTTTTTAAACCCTGGTTAAATAAAACAAGGTTACCCTGGCAACTTTAAGCGTCATTCTTAAACTCAGAATTTAAAGCTTAGCATCTAGGGTTCTCAGGATCCTCAGCCAGCGCGCAGGTCAGAGCTGCATCCACGCCGATGCAAGGGAGGAGGGATCGCGCGTGCCACCGTTTTCTACAGGCGTGCTTTTCGAAGGGACAAGGGAAACATGGGGGAGAGGGCACAAGGATTGGAGCCACGGTCATTACTGTCTCTAAATTCATTATTAGCGAAGACTTCCGCCATCCCATTTCTTTTAAGAATCTCTCTTTATGATCAATAAATTTCTTGAGGATACCCAACAAGAGTCACTCAACATGCAATTGTCCAGAAGGTACAATACATGGTGATGGAAGAGCTCTATCTGAAACTAATGATTAGGAAATGAGCTTCACTAGTTATGCATCCGTTCATGCACCAATTAAACCATAGCTAATATGTGGAATTAAATGGCTTATTAATTTTTGAGGGTGAACCAGGAAATAAAACATTTGAGGTACCATTTAGAACTGACAACCTTAGTCCGGGACTGGTAAGTATAAATAAGAAAGGAACTAACAGCTTAAATGACAATTTGACAATGACAACTACATCAGAACAATTAACCCCAAATAAAAAATAATACTTCTAGTGACCGCCAGTGTAATCCAGATAAAAATAAAAAAAACGATTAAATGAACCTTCAAAACATATTAGCATGGTTGTTGTCTTTTAATCATATGGCATACCACTGTTAATATGGCTGTAAGTAACCGATTTATACAACAACAACTACCAGACCGTACTTCAATACCCAGATCTCACCAGCAAGGGGGGGTCACTGCCCAGCATTTTGAGGAAATAAAACAAACAGAAGAC
>ML777877.1:981941-991942 GCA_009831015.1 Picea engelmannii
AACCTCAATAACCCATCGTTATCCAATGAATATCCCTCATATCGCGGTACCATCATTGTGTTTTGTCCGATAAAATCCTCGACTTCTTTGTACCAGTCATCGTCACGCTGTAAGGTGAGAATCTTCTCACGTAGATTTGTCTAGAGAGGTAACACCGAAAAAATGCGTGGCCTCCAACTCAAGGCATCCGCCACTCGGTTCACTGTTACCTTTATGTAAGTAATCTCGAAATCGTATTCGCTAAGCAATTCCGACCAACGCCGTTGTCGCGCGTTTAGGTCGCTTTGCGTAAAAATGTGTTGTAGTCCACAATGATCTGTCTTTAATTCAAATTTTCATCCAATAAGGTAGTGTCTCCAAACCTTCAAGGCATAAACGATGGCTAATAACTCCAAATCGTGCATCGCGTAGTTCTCCTCATGCCTTCTCAGCTTCCTCGAAATGTAAGAAATCACTCGTCCATGTTGCATCAAGACTCCGCCTAAACCTTCCTTGGACGCGTCAGTGCATACCAAGAAGTCTGCGTCCATGTCAGGGACCTTTATTATTGGCGCGGTTGTCAGCAACTCCTTAAGCCTCCGAAAGGCCTCCACGCATTTCTCTGTCCAAACAAACTTCTTGTTTTTCTTCTGCAATTCCGTGATCGGATTTGCTATCTTCGAAAAACCCTTGACAAATCGTCGATAGTATCCTGCTAATCCCATAAAACTACGCACTTCTGTGACATTCGTAGGCGTAGACCATTCCATAATAGCCTCAACCTTGGTTGGATCCACGGCGATACCCTCGCTGGAGATGACATGCCCTAAGTAGTGAATTCTAGATTGGTGAAAAGAGCATTTGGACAAATTCCCATACAATTTGTGTTCTCGTAAACATTGTAGTACCAAGCGCAAGTGCTCATCATGCTCCTCCGTCGTCCGAGAGTAGATCAAAATATCGTCAATGAATACTTGGACGAACTTGTCCAAGTACTCGCGGAACACATCATTCATCAAACTCATGAATACCCCTGGGGCATTCGTCAGTCCAAATGGAAAAATAGTAAATTCGTAATGTCCAAATCTCGTCTTAAAGGCGGTCTTTGGGATGTCATCCTCCTTGATCTGTAACTGGTGATATCCAGATCGCAAATCGATCTTGGAGAAAACCGTCGCACCCTTCCTTTGATCGAACAGATCATCAGTTCTAGGTAAGGGATACTGATTCTTGATCGTCTCCTTGCTCAGTTGGCGGTAGTCAATGTAATGCCTCCATGATCCGTCCTTCTTTCATATGAAAATAACTGGTGCACCCCACGGTGACACACTAGGACGTATCAATCCCAGGTCCAACAACTCCTTCAGTTTCATTTTCAACTCTTGCAACTCCAGGGTCGACATCCGATAGGGCGTTCTTGCTATCGGTTCGGTTCCCGGTTTCAGGTCAATGGTAAACTCCAGTTCCCTCTCTGGCGGCATTCCAGGCAACTCCTCTGGAAATACGTCCGCAAACTCCTTCACCACTGGAAGGTGTTCTAGGCCTTCCGCTACTCCCTTCTCGTTGAGCGCGAGGATCGCATAGAGTTTGCACCCCTTGCGCATACTCTTCTGTAACTGTAAGGAAGAGACGAACCGCAGGGAAACTCCCTGGTTGCGTCCTACAATCACACGTCTCTGTCCTTCATCATCAACCAAGCTCAACTGTTTCGTCTTACATTTGAGATTCGCCTCATGCGTTTCCAACCAATCCATACCGATCACGACGTCATAAGATCCTAAGATCATGACGTACAAGTCGACTCTCGTGAAAAACTCTCCCAAGTTAAGGGCACATCCCGTAACCTTTCCTCCAACCTTTTGTTTGGCTCCCGAATCCATCTCCACGAAGCTAAACTCATCTTGTTCGACTGCCTTTACCTTAATCCTTTTTAGCACTACACCAGAAATGAAACTCTCAGTAGCTCCTGGGTCTATCAAAACACTAAGGGTCTGGTCA
Organism: Picea engelmannii; assembly: GCA_009831015.1. NCBI lineage: Eukaryota > Viridiplantae > Streptophyta > Pinopsida > Pinales > Pinaceae > Picea > Picea engelmannii. Next base: position 983,919 of record ML777877.1, read on the forward strand.
GCGATAGTACCTGTCGTCTTGAGAACAGTCGAATGGTGCTCTCCCTGGCGGTTATTCACCGCTGCATGAATCCGATTTGCCTTGCCCATATCTCCCATGGTAGTGGGTCCAGCTGATCCGGACGTCCTGGCCCTCTCCACAGGATAGTCGCGCTGGTAGTGTGGCTCCCCACACGTCCAACACCCCTTCTTCGACCCAGTAGTCCTGGTACCCGAAGTAGAAGAGGACTGCCCACCGGCCTGTAACCCTGGTATGTTCTGTTGAACAGGCCTAAACTGCTGCTGCTGCGGGCGACGCTACTGCTGGTGCTGTGGTCCTCGATAAGGTGTCCGCTGCTGAGGCGGTGGTCATCGCGGTGTAGTGAACGTGGATCCCCTCTAGAAGCCACGATGTCCCGGTGCATGTCTCGTTGGTGCCTGATGTCGCAGTGCACTAGATGAACTCTACCCTATGGGTCTCGCTGGAGTCCTGGTCTGACCCCCGCTGATAAGCTCCTCCTCTGCTATGAGGGCCTTTTGGACAACATCGTGCAAGGTTTGAGGCATCAAGATCCTAACCTTGGCACGCAGACTGCCGTTAAGGACAAACACAAACCTTTTGACCTTGATATTCTCTGTGTTAAGATGTGGAGCATACCAGAGCAGCTCCATAAAACGTGCCTCGTACTCGGGCACCGCACGACCTCCCTGTCGTAATATGTTGAACTCGTTGAGTTGACGCTCAGAATTCCTCAGAAAGTTACCTCTCTCGGAACCGTTCCTCGAACAGTTCCCATGACACATCTTCCACGGCCATGTTCAGTTGCGGCAGGAGCGTCTTCCACCATAGAAGAGTGCTCCCCTTCAGTTGAAAGACCGCCATGCGGACTTTCATGTTGGAGGTATAATCATGAAGTGCGAAGCACATCGCCATATTCTCCAACCATGCCTCGGCGGCGGCACCGTCCGAGGCACCAAAGAACTCGGGAAATTTTACCTTCTCGAGTTCACGGTGAATGCTACTTGTAACGATCGGTGTGCGTGGCAGAACCTCAGGGGGTGCCGACGCCCTGGCCTCGTCTCTGTCCAAACGACTGATCAGAGCCTCAGACATGCGCTGAAAGGATCTCACCATCCCAATAACATCACCAACTACTATATGTTCATGTCCGAGCACCTGCTCACCTCCCTGGGGGTTAGACCCCTCAGGTGTGGATGTTGTTGGAGGCATCTCGCCTCCTACCCTAGCACCTCGTCGTCTGCCTCCGCGGCATCCTCTAACCATGATTACCTGCATGCACAAATCAACTCGATCAACAACCGTATAATAAAACCAACTCATGTCAACGAAATTCGTAGGATACCCCAAGTCATGGGTCGAACCGGCTCTGATACCATATGTAATATCCCTCCTAGTTAAGGACAACTACTCTGTCAACCGGTGCCAAAAATTTTTTTGTTTGTTAAAGTGTGTGCACAGGTGTGGAAGAAACAACCCCCTCGACTCTACGTCACCACTCGAACCAACAAGATGCAAGTAAGACGAACCCAATCAGGACGACCCGACATATCATAGTGGCAATAAGAAATAAATGCCCCTGGACATAAGGCATGCAACTAGCAGCTGTAAGCAGAGAAAGACACCATGGGTTAGGCACAGTACTGTCACAGAATGAAAGAATACAACAGTAGAGTCGCAGTAGTGGAACTGTGCCTTTAAACAGCCCGAGACTACTGATACGGCTCAGAGTGTGTCGCAAGAGTGGAACTGTGCCTTTAAACAACCCGATACTCTTGATACGGCACTGGATTCCTTCCATCGGATTTACACACTGACATAAATACTAAGCTACAAGAGGTGTCTATAACCCGCCTGACACGAACATACTATGCAATACAAGACCACCAAGTACTACAAAATCAAGGACAATCATGACCTCTACGGGAGACGCAAGTCAGGTGGACTCAAATCGACCAACCACTATTGGGACCCGAAGACATCAATCGAGACCAAACGCTCCATTAATTATCATTAACCGACGAAGGCTTATCGTAAGGTGACAGCCTATAATCCCAACCCCCATTATTAGTTATAAGTCATTAGGCACGAATTCAGGGGCAACAATAAACACAAACGCATTGCATTTTTCTGTTAATCGCTATAAATGAGCAACGACATCAATACCATAATGGTGAACCCCTGACATTACATTCCCCTTATTAACTTGCCCTTCCTACCCATTTATTACCATACAGTCTAATAACCTAACAACAATAGCATTGCAAATTAGACATTATCATCAACACTTCAATTTAAATGAAGATTATCTTGGCAATTTAAACTCCATCATGAACATTCAAGTAAACAATTATTAACATTGACATTGGCCTCATTATTAACATTGCTAATTAAAACAAATATTCATCTTGCAATTTAACCAGTGTTACCATGGAAAACTAAGCAAATATTAATATTGCAGTGAAGCATTATCCTTAGCAATGTAGTTGATCAATATTATCCTTGCAATGTAACCAAGTACCAACGTTTCACACTAAACCAATATTACCATACTTTCCAATAATCTAACAAATAATAGCATTGCAATACCATAAGTTAACATTAACACTTCAATTTAGCCAATAATAACATTGCGATCTAAACATCATCGCGAACCTTCATTTAACAAACACTAACCTCGCAACTTAAGTATCCCCATTAACATTGCAATTTGAACAATTACTCAATATTGCAATTCAACCCACATTAACATTTCAATTACTAGTATTCATATTGCAATTAAACATTTAACATTAACCTTCCATTACTAATATGAACATGGCAATTAACCCACTACTTAACATTGCCCTTCAACTAGTATTAACTTTTCCATTAAATAATAGTAATATTGCAACTACACAATAAGTAAACAATTACTTAACCTCGCAATTCTACCAGTATTACCATTCAATTAAATAATATTAGTATTTCAATTAAACAAATACTTAATACTGTGATTCAACTAGAATTAATATTTCGAGTAAATAATACTAAAATTGTGAATTAACAATTACTTAACATCGAATTCCACCAGCATTAATATTCCATTAAAAGTACGAACAGTTGCAAATGAACCACTACTTATCATTGCAGTTCAACTGGTATTAACAGTCCATTAATAAATTTAATTTTGCAACTGAACAATAAGCAACCAAATTCTTAGCATTTCAATTTCGCTAGAATTAACATTCCATTTATAATATAAATCTGGCAATTAGTAATTACTTACATTTGCAGTTCCACCCAGCGTTAGCATTTTAATTTAAATAATAATAAATTGCCATTTAGACAAGTACTAACCTTGCAAATTGACATGTATTAACATGCAGCTCGTGCGCCTTCATTAATATGGCATTCTTACATAGTAATGACTTAATAAAACAAAGTTACACAGACGGCTCATGCACCATCATGATATGGCATTTTAACAACAACAACATTAAATAAACCAGTGTTATCTCGGCAATTTAAACATCAGCAGTGTATTTTAATTGAATGATAATAACATTAATTTATACAGGTTAACGTTGTTGCTCACGCATAAACCCTATAGTGAATTTTAGACAACAAGAACATTAAGTGACCAGGTTAACACGGGCTTCATCCTTTATTGTTTTTTTTTTTGTTTTTAAACCCTGGTTAAATAAAACAAGGTTACCCTGGCAACTTTAAGCGTCATTCTTAAACTCAGAATTTAAAGCTTAGCATCTAGGGTTCTCAGGATCCTCAGCCAGCGCGCAGGTCAGAGCTGCATCCACGCCGATGCAAGGGAGGAGGGATCGCGCGTGCCACCGTTTTCTACAGGCGTGCTTTTCGAAGGGACAAGGGAAACATGGGGGAGAGGGCACAAGGATTGGAGCCACGGTCATTACTGTCTCTAAATTCATTATTAGCGAAGACTTCCGCCATCCCATTTCTTTTAAGAATCTCTCTTTATGATCAATAAATTTCTTGAGGATACCCAACAAGAGTCACTCAACATGCAATTGTCCAGAAGGTACAATACATGGTGATGGAAGAGCTCTATCTGAAACTAATGATTAGGAAATGAGCTTCACTAGTTATGCATCCGTTCATGCACCAATTAAACCATAGCTAATATGTGGAATTAAATGGCTTATTAATTTTTGAGGGTGAACCAGGAAATAAAACATTTGAGGTACCATTTAGAACTGACAACCTTAGTCCGGGACTGGTAAGTATAAATAAGAAAGGAACTAACAGCTTAAATGACAATTTGACAATGACAACTACATCAGAACAATTAACCCCAAATAAAAAATAATACTTCTAGTGACCGCCAGTGTAATCCAGATAAAAATAAAAAAAACGATTAAATGAACCTTCAAAACATATTAGCATGGTTGTTGTCTTTTAATCATATGGCATACCACTGTTAATATGGCTGTAAGTAACCGATTTATACAACAACAACTACCAGACCGTACTTCAATACCCAGATCTCACCAGCAAGGGGGGGTCACTGCCCAGCATTTTGAGGAAATAAAACAAACAGAAGACACATACCTGTAGTGTACAGGCTGGTAATAAAAACCACGCCCCGGTAAAGGAGAAGGCCCGCTAGAAATTAGCTCACGATATGGAAAAGAAAAACGTCCATGATATAAAGAAGGGTACCCACCAAAGAAAAACACACCCATGGTAGATATAATACGCCCAAGGTAGATTTACCCCACAGTAGGAGGTTTTTTTTTGTATTACATTCATGGAAACGCCTAGCCCATAAATAAACACCCATAAACATTGCCCACCATAGCAAATTCGCCCACTATGCAAGAAAAACGAAAACCCACTGCAAAATAATCGCTCACTGAAACAATTCGAAACCCAACTACCAAATTTCGCCCACGGCACAAAACACAATCCATTGAAAAACAATTTTCCCAAAGTATAAAAACGAAACCCTACTGAGAACAATGTGCCCATGGTACAACAAAATGAAGACCTACTGGAACAAGGAGCAAACGCCCCCCCCCGGAAACATCAAACACCAGCAATAATATAAAAATTTCTTTTCTCAGCTATTATAACAGTGGTAAATACTTTATTTACAAGGTGGGTAGCAGCAGTAAGGGTTTCATGGCCACGCCAATATCCATTAAGCTACAGTTCACATACACGATTCACACTATATCCATTAAAACTACAAGCTGCACAGGGCCATTAACTACAGTTTATAATATGCATAGCAAGATAGAAAACCCAGAGATTTACATACATGTGTCCTTAACGCTTGCAACAATGTTTCTTGTGCTCCCGCCGCTCCAGCTCCTGCTTGCCGGCCGCGAAGAACCCATCGGTACCTCCCAGCCAAACGCTAGGGGTACTCTTCTTCCCCCATCAGCCCCTCGAGCCGCAAAGGGGCCACACATAATCAAAGAGTAACTAGCTTCTCAGCTCGCCTCCAAGGCTGAGCTACCACTCAAGTCTGCTGAGAATCCCCAACTCCTACAAGCAATCAGTCCAGCCTCTAGTCTGGCAGCATAACAATACCAATATGAGCAAAAGTCCCCTTCTTTCCCCCTCTCCCTTTCTTTTATCCAGTCTCAAACCCTAATTCCTGTTTTTCTTAGGTTTTCCCCCCCTTTTTCTCTTTTGACTTTCTTATTTTTCTTTTTAATTTATTTTGTTTATATGTTTCATTTTTATTTTTCTTTTCAAAAACTCCAAGAGTATGTGCGCTCATTTTTAATTTCTTTTTATTTTCACATGCTTAACTTTATTTGTTTATAATTTGTTTATAATATAAATATACATATATATATTTTCATTTTTCTATTAATAAGCATGCATTCATCATTGTAGTTTATCATTATCCATCATTTAAATTTACCATTAATATATATATACATATATAAGATAAAGAGAGATTAGGGTGATGGCAAACATGTGAAGGGGAAAAGTAATTGTATTACATAAAACGAATAAAGAGGAATTACGGGGAGGGCTGGCGATTTAGTAATGCGAACTGCACAAGTAAAAGGAAGATGGATAATGGAAGATAAAGGCGATGGAGAATAGTTTAATTAAGTAGACAAGGATAATGAGAGGGTGATGGTCTGAGTTTTTATTTTCCCCTTTTTTTTGAATTTTCATTTGCTAAGGCCACACTAAATTTCCCCCCGGTTTCTAGAAGGTCTTAGGCTTAGGGTTTAGATTCTGAGCTAGGCTACGATTGGTTAAGGGAATTTCTTAAGGTTTTATTCAGGTGTTGAAGACTTAGGGCTAATTAGGCTGACTCCTTCAACCACCTTTATCGCGATGTGCCCTTCAGGTCGCACCACGTGCGCCAAGGGTGCCACTCGCCTCTGTAATTTATTTTGGCGACGTTACCTTCAGGATGCACCACGTGCTCCAAGGGTGCCACTCGCCGACTGAGTTTCTGCTGTGCGACGTGCCCTTCAGGATGCACCACGTGCTCCAAGGGTGCCACTCGTCGACTGGACTGATTGGTAGAGCTCTATAACCCCTGGAGTAAACACTCCGCCAGGTGAACTCGTAGGAGACTAAGGGCTCTAAGGAATAAGGCCCCCGCCTTATTGCGCACCCCTTAGAATCATCGTGAGCGACTGTCGCAGTCGGCCCTCATGGCATCGTGGGTCCTCTCGAACTAGGTAATTGTTAACCTACAGTTCGAGCCACGGCGAGAGTGCTAGCAGGCGGTGGCAGGGCTATTGTCCACCCCTCTCCCTCAACCTCTCTGCAATCATGTGTGGCCCCTTTACTCCATATGTGAGTCAGGTCGGAAAGATATCGTCAGCCTGCATCACCAATAGTCATGTTAGAAATGTCAACATCAAATCAAATGAAAACATCATAATAAACATATCAACCCAAAATCACACTCCCTGACTCAGTCCGGAGTCCAAGGGGGTTCTACCGATGCCTCTACATCCTCAAGGTCAAAAACCCTGCACACTCAATCAAACTGAGTCTATAGCACCCGTCTACATCAAATAGCAACACATCATGTCATCTGTCAATCACATCATAATCAAATATAATAGGTCTAACATCAAAAAGGGTCCAGATCACTTGCGAGCAAGTGTCCTCAAATAATAAGTGTTCTCAGTGCGCCAGAGCAGGATGTTACATACACCCCCTCTTGGTCTAAACTTCGTCCCGAAGTTTCTCAGTATACATGAAAAATAAAGGATCACCGTATCATAAGTCTATCTATCAAACAAAAATGGAAACTGCTGACGCATATCATCTGCGTCCTCCCAGGTCGCCGAGTGTGGATTATAACTGTCCCACTAGACCTTGACCTAATCTACCATTCGACGTCGTAACTGTTGAACGCGATGATATAATATGCGGAACAACTCAGCCATGAGCACTCCCTCATCCAATACCTGCAAGGAAATCAGGTCAATCACATGCGTAGGATCACTAATATAATGTCTCAAAATAGATACATGAAAAACATCGTGCATACGCCTCAAAGAATCAGGTAAGGCTAGTCGATAGGCCATGGGCCCCTTTCTCTCCACAATCTCAAAAGGTCCCATGAACCTAGGAGAGAGTTTAGCTACCCTTCCAAAATTGATCGAACTCTTATGTGGATTAACCCGCAAGAAGACTCGATCGCCGACCTCGTAGCTATGGTCGACTCGGTGCGCATCGGCATAACTCTTTTGTCGATCTTGCGCTTCCTTAATCCTTTGTCTTATGGATTTCATCTGCTCTTCCATTTCTTGGATCGCTTCTGATCCCACCAGGACCCTATCCTCAAGCCGATCCCAACTCAAGGGCGTCTGACACGGTCGCCCATAAAGAAACTCAAAAGGCGCCATGTTTATGGTGCTTTGATAACTGTTGTTGTAAGCGAACTCTACTAGAGGCAAGAATTCCTCCCAACGCTTTTGTTGGTCCATCACGTACATGCGCAACATGTCTTCCAAGGTTTGGTTCATACGTTCTATATGTCCGTCCGTCTCTGGGTGATATGCAGTACTAAAGTTAAG
>ML777877.1:992042-1018119 GCA_009831015.1 Picea engelmannii
TCATATGGCATACCACTGTTAATATGGCTGTAAGTAACCGATTTATACAACAACAACTACCAGACCGTACTTCAATACCCAGATCTCACCAGCAAGGGGGGGTCACTGCCCAGCATTTTGAGGAAATAAAACAAACAGAAGACGCATACCTGTAGTGTACAGGCTAGTAATAAAAACCACGCCCCGGTAAAGGAGAAGGCCCGCTGGAAATTAGCTCACGATATGGAAAAAAAAACGTCCAGGATATAAAGAAGGGTACCCACCAAAGAAAAACACACCCACGGTAGATATAATATGCCCAAGGTAGATTTACCCCACAGTAGGAGGTTTTTTTTTGTATTACAGTCATGGAAACGCCCAACCCATAAATAAACGCCCATAAACATTGGCCACCGTAGCAAATTCGCCCACTATGCAAGCAAAACGAAAACCCACTGGAAAATAATCGCTCACTGAAAAAATTCGAAACACAACTGCCAAATTTCGCCCACGACACCAAACACAATCCATTGAAAAACAATTTGCCCAAAGTATAAGAACAAAACCCTACTGAGAACAATGTGCCCATGGTACAAGAAAACGAAGACCTACTGGAAGAAGGAGCAAACGCCCCCCCCCCCCGAAACATCAAACACCAGCAATAATATAAAAATTTCTTTTCTCAGCTATTATAACAGTGGTAAATACTTTATTTACAAGGTGGGTAGCAGCAGTAAGGGTTTCATGGTCACGCCAATATCCATTAAGCTACAGTTCACATACACGATTCACACTATATCCATTAAAACTACAAGCTGCACAGGGTCACTAACTATAGTTTATAATATGCATAGCAAGATAGAAAACCCAGAGATTTACATACATGTGTCCTTAACGCTTGCAGCAATGTTTCTTGTGCTCCCGCCGCTCCAGCTCCTGCTTGTCGGCCGCGAATAACCCACCGGTACCTCCCAGCCAAACGCTAGGGGTACTCTTCTTCCCCCTCAGCCCCCCGAGCCGCAAAGTGGCCACACACAATCAAAGAGTAACTAGCTTCTCAGCTCGCCTCCAAGGCTGAGCTACCACTCAGGTCTGTTGAGAATCCCCAACTCCTACAAGTAATCAGTCTAGCCTCTAGTCTGGCAACATAACAATACCAGTCTGAGAAAAAGTCCCCTTCTTTCCCCCTCTCCCTTTCTTTTATCCAGTCTCAAACCCTAATTCCTATTTTTCTTTGGTTTTCCCCCCCTTTTTCTCTTTTGACTTTCTTATTTTTCTTTTTAATTTACTTTGTTTATATATTTCATTTTTATTTTTCTTTTCAAAAACTCCAAGAGTATGTGCGCTCATTTTTAATTTCCTTTTATTTTCACATGCTTAACGTTATTTGTTTATAATTTGTTTATAATATAAATATGCACATATATATTTTCATTTTTCTATTAATAAGCATGCATTCATCATTGTAGTTTATCATTATCCATCATTTAAATTTACCATTAATCTATATATATACATATATAGGATAAAGAGATATTAGGGTGATGGAAAACATGTATAGGGGAAAAGTAATTGTATTACATAAAATGAATAAAGAGGAATTACGGGGAGGGCTGGCGATTTAGTAATGCGAACTTCACAAGTAAAAGGAAGATGGATACTGGAAGATCAAGGCGATGGAGAATAGTTTAATTAAGTAGACAAGGATAATGAGAGGGTGATGGTCTGAGTTTTTGTTTTCCCCTTTTTTTTGAATTTTCATTTGTTAAGGCCACACTAAATTTCCCCCCGGTTTCTAGAAGGTATTAGGCTTAGGGTTTAGATTCTGAGCTAGGCTACGATTGGTTAAGTGAATTGCTTAAGGTTTTATTCAGGTGCTGAAGACTTAGGGCTAATTAGGCTGACTCCTTCAACCACCTTTATCACGACGTTCCCTTCAGGTCACACCACGTGCGCCAAGGGTGCCACTCGCCTCTGGAATTTCTTTTGGCGACATGCCCTTCAAGATGCACCACGTGCTCCAAGGGTGCCACTCGCCGACTGAGTTTCTTCTGTGCGACATTCCCTTCAGGATGCACCACGTGCTCCAAGGGTGCCACTCGCTGACTGGACTGATTGGTAGACCTCTATAACCCCTGGAGTAAACACTCCGCCAGGTGAACTCGTAGGAGACTGAGCTCTCTAAGGAATAAGGCCCCCGCCTTATTGCGCGCCCCTTAGAATTATCGTGAGCGACTGTCGCTGTCGGTCCTCATGGCATCGTGGGTCCTCTCGAACTAGGTAATCGTTAACCTACAGTTCGAGCCACGGCAGGAGTGCTAGCAGGCGGTGGTAGGGCTGCTGTCCACCCCTCTCCCTCAACCTCTCTACAATCGTGTGTGGCCCCTTTACTCCATATGTGAGTCGGGTCGGCAAGCTATTGTCAGCCTGCATCACCAATAGTCATGTCAGAAATGTCAACATCAAATCATCAAATCAAATGAAAACATCATAATAAACATATCAACCCAAAAGCACACACCCTGACTCAGTCTGGAGTCCAAGGGGGTTCTACCGATGCCTCTGCATCCTCAAGGTCAAAAACCATGCACACTCAGTCAAACTGAGTCAATAGCACCCGTCTACATCAAATAGCAACACATCATGTCATCTGGCAATCACATCATAATCAAATATAATAGGTCTAACATAAAAAAGGGTCCAGATCACTTGCGAACAAGTGTCCTCAAATAATAAGTGTTCTTAGTGCGCCAAAGCGGGATGTTACATAGGATCACTAATATAATGTCTCAAAACAGATACATGAAAAACATCATGCATATGCCTCAAAGAATCAGGCAAGGCTAGTCGACAGGCCACGAGCCCCTTTCTCTCCACAATATCGAAAGGTCCAGCGAACCTAGGAGAGAGTTTATCTCCTTTACCAAACTTGATCGAACTCTTATGTGGTTTAAACCGCAAGAAGACTCGATCGCCAACCTCGTAACTATGGTCGACCCGATGCGCATCAGCATAACTCTTCTTTCGATCCTGCGCTTCTTTAATCCTTTGTCTTATTGTTTGCATTTTCTCTTCCATTTCTTGGATCACTTCCAGTCCCACCAGGACCCTATCGTCAAGCCGATCCCAACTCAAGGGCATCCGACACGGTCACCCATAAAGAAACTCAAAAGTCATCATCTTAATGGTGCTCTGGTAACTATTGTTGTAAGTGAACTCTACAAGAGGCAAGAATTCCTCCCAACTCTTTTTTTGGTCCATCACGTACATGCGCAACATGTCTTCCAAGGTTTAGCTTGTTCATTCTATCTGTCCTTCAGTCTCTGGGTGATATGCAGTACTTAAATTAAGTTGGGTTCCCAAGGCCTCTTGGAAAATCGTCCAAAATCATCCAGTAAACACTGATCCTTGATCGGATATAATCTTTTTAGGCATGCCATGCAGCCTCACTATCTCACTGATGAAAACTCTCGCTATGTCAGGTGCCTGATACTTTGTACGCATAGGAATAAAGTGAGCACTCTTTGTTAGAGTGTCTACTATTACAAAAATCAAGTCGTGTCTCCTTGCCGTCAGTGGAAATCCAACAATAAAATCCATCGAAATAACTTCCCATTTCGATTCTAGAATGGCATGTGGTTGAAGTAATCCTGTCGGGTGTCTATGTTCAGCCTTTACTTGCTGACACTCTAGACATCTAGCCATAAAGTTGACTATGTCAGCCTTCATTCCCTTCCAGAAGAATAAGGGTTTAAGGTCTTCCCTCATCTTCATGACTCCTGGGTGAGCCATGTAAACTGCTCTGTGAGCCTCACTTAGGATCAACATCCTCAACTCTTCGTTTGGCGGTACGTAAATCCAACCTCTAAACCTCAATAACCCATTGCTATCAAAAGAAAATCCCTCATATCGTGGTACCCTCATTGTGTTATGTCCGAAAAAACCCTTGACCTCTATGTACCATTCGTCGTCACGCTGTAAAGTGAGAATTTTCTCACATATGTTCGTCTGAAGAGGCAACAATGAGAAGATACATGGTCTTCGACTCAAAGCATCAGCCACTCGGTTCACTGTTCTCTTTATGTAAGTAATCTTGAAGTCGTACTTGCTAAGAAATTCCTACCAACGTCGTTGTCCTGCGTTCAGGTCGCTTGCGTAAAAATGTGTTGTAGTCCACAATGATCAGTCTTTAGTTAAAATTTTCGTCCAACCAGGTAGTGTCTCCAAACCTTCAAGGAATATGTGAAGGCTAATAAATCCAAATTTTGCACTACGTAGTTCTCCTCATAACTTCTCAGTTTCCTTGAAATGTAAGCAATCACTCGTCCTTCTTGCATCAAGAGTCTGCGTAAACCTTCCTTGGGACCTTTAGTATCGACACTGTCGTCAACAACTCTTTAAGCCCTGATCACAAATCGATCTTGGAGAACACCATAGCACCCTTCATTTGATCGAACAGATCATCAATTCTTGGTAAGGGATACTGATTCTTAATCGTAGCCTTGTTCAGTTGACGGTAGTCAATGCAAAGCCTCCAAGATCCATTCTTCTTTCGTATAAAAATGACAGGTGCTCCCCATGGTGACTCACTAGGACGTATCATTCCCAGGTCCAACAAATCCTTTAGTTTCATTTTCAACTCTTGCAACTCCGAGGTCAACATCCGATAAGGCGTTCTTGCTATCGGTTTGGTCCCCGGTTTTAGATCTATGGTAAACTCCAATTCCCTTTCCGGTGGCATCCCAGGTAACTCCTCTGGAAATACATCCGCAAACTCCTTCACCACCGGAAGGTGTTCTAGACCTTCTGCCACTCCCTTTTCGTTTAGCATAAGGATCGCATAAAGCTTGTACACCTTGCGCATACTCTTCCGTAACTATAAGGAAGAGGCGAACCTCAGGGAAACTCCCTAGTTATGTCCTACAATCACATGATTATGTCCCTCGTCATCGACAAAGCTCAATCATTTTGTCTTACAGTTGAGTATTTCCTCATGCGATTCCAACCAATCCATACCAATTACGACATCGTAAGATCCTAAGATCGTAATGTACAAGTTGGTCCTCATGAAAAACTCTCCCAGGTTAAGGGCACAGCCCGTAACTTTTCCTCCCACCTTCTATTTGGCTCCTGAAGCCATCTCTACGAAGCTAAACTTGTCCTGATTGACTTCCTTTACCTTAATCCTTTTTAGCACTATACCAAAAATGAAACTCTCGGTAGCACCGGGATCAATCAAAATACTAAGGTTCTGGTCAACAACAGTACCTGTCGTCTCGAGCATAGTTGACTAGTGCTCTGCATGGCGGTTATTCAGCGCTGCATGAATCCGATGGGCCTTGCCCATATCTCCCACTGTAGTGGGTCCGACTGATCTAGACGCTCTGGTCATCTCCACAGGACATTCACACTGGTAGTGTGGCTCCCCACATGTCCAACACCCCTTCTTCTGCCCAGTAGTCCTGGTACCCAAAGTAGAAGATGACGACTCACCGGCATGGAACCCTGGTCTTTTTTGCTGAACATGCCTAAAATGTTGCTGCTGCGGGCGACGCCACTGCTAATGCGGTTGTCCCCGATAAGGGGTCCGCTGTTGAGGCGGTGGTCGTCGGGGTGTAGTGGAAGTGGATCCCCTTTGGAAGCCACAATATCCCAGAGTAAGTCTCGTTGGTGTCTGGTGCTGCTGTGTTCCAGATGAAACCTGCCTGGCTGGTCTCGCTGGAGTCCTAGTCAGACCCCCACTGATATGCTCCTCCTCTACTATGAGGGCCTTCTGGACAACATCATGCAAAGTTTGAGGCATCAAAATCCTAACCTTTGCACGTAGACTGTCGTTAAGGCTGAACACGAACCAATTGACCTTGAGTTTCTCTATGTTAAGGTGCGGAGCATACCGGAGAAGCTCCATGAAACATGCCTCGTACTTGGGCACCGTATGACCTCCCTGTCGTAATGCGTTGAACTCATTGAGCTGACGCTCAATGAATTCCTCTGAAAGGTACCTCTCTCGGAACCGTTCCTCAAACAGTTCCCATGACACGTCTTCGATGGCCATGTTTAGCTATGGTAGGAGTATCTTCCACCATAGAAGAGCACTCCCCTTTAGTTGGAATACCTCCATGTTGACCTTAATGTTGGAGGTATAATCGCAAAGTGTGAAGCACATCGCCATGTCTTCCAACCATGCCTCGGCGGCAGCACCGTCTGGGGCACCAAAGAACTCAGGAAATTTGACCTTCTCGAGTTCACAGTGAAAGCTACCTGTAACAGCGGGTGCGTGCAGCGGAACCTTGGCGGGTCTCGGTGCCCTGGCCTCATCTCTGTCCAAACGGATAATCAATGCCTCAGATATGCACTGAAAAGATCTCATCATCCCGACAACATCGCCAACTGCTATCTTCTCCTGACCGAGAACGTGCTCGTCTCCCTAGGGGTTAGACCCCTCAGGTGTGGATGCTACTGGAGGCATCCCGCCTCCTCCCCTAGCACCTCGTTTTCTGCCTCCGTGACTTCCTCTAACCATAATTACATGCATGCACACAAGTCAACTCAATTATTAATAGTATAATCAAATCATAACAACGAAAGTCGTAGTGAATCCCAAGTCGCAGGCCAAACCAGTTTTGATACCATGTGTGACAACCTCCTCATTATGACAACAACTTTGATAACAGGTGAATTTTTTTTTTTCTTTTTAAAAGTGTGTGCACGCATGTAAAAAGGAAACAGACACACTTGACTCTATGTCACCACCCGACGACTAACAATATGCAACCACGATGATCACAACAAGAAGACATAAGGTGCAAAACAAGTAACTGCAAGCATTAAATGAACATAGACATAAGGTGCACTACAAGTAACTGCAAGCATTAAACGACATAGTGGGTTATGTACAGTACAAACACAAAAGGAAGAATCCATAGTAGTATATTTTACTATTTCTGCACAGGAAAGAAGGGCGTTTAATCTTTGTTCTCTGCTCTGGAGAGAGAGAATGTCAGATAGGCTCCTAGCCGACTGCTCAAGCAGAAACTAGTAATCTCTGTCAGGAGGTCGCAGTGGTGGGAATTCTTCCTTTAAAGAGCTCGAGACTAATGATACGACCTTAGAGGTGTGTCTCAAGAGTGGAAACCATTCCTTTAAAGGGCCCGAGACTCTTGATATGGCACTGGATTCTTTACACAAAAAAATAATCACACACACAGACTTATATACAGAGCGACTAGCTTTATCAGATCAAAGAGTCTGATATCATACCCCTGTGGGTTTGGACAATTCCAATTTTAGTACAATCCTTGAAATTGACCCGACAATGAACAGGCCAAGCCACAAACGATTACCAACCACTACAACAATAGTAAAAAAGGACCACCATGTCCCCTATGAAAGGCGCAAGTCAGAAGGACTCCGACGCCAACCAAACGTGGTTAAGACAAGGTGTTATCTATGACTCAAAAGGGTATTGATTACAGACCAAACCTCCATTTAAATTTCAATAATCAACGAGTTACCCAACCACCCTGTGGACACAATGTAAAATCACTGATTTCTAAATATCATCACTAACTCATAACAACTGATTGTACTTAGTTCAAGTCATTCATTATATGTTAACAATCCAACTAATCTCAACAACGTTATCACAAAAATAACAACATTATGCTACTATTAAATTAACTCTGCCATTAACATCAAGTTAACATCATCATAACACATCACATCTTATGCCCTAAAATTATTTTAACATTAACATAACCCATCACATCCTATACCCTAAAATTTGATTAGCATTAACATAACACATCCCATCTTATATCATGATGACCTTGCAATTAAAATATCAATAACCAATCACAATACTCCTTGTATGCTACCAATGCAATGAAGTTACAATAACCTTACCATAAATGAATCAACATTATATTTATATTACCATAACCTTGCCAATGTATTAATAATAAAAAGAAATCATTACCGTAGCATTCAATTACATATTGCTAAACCCTGTTATGACATTAATTACAACAAATTTAGTGACAGTACTGTCCGATAACCATATCATCACTATTTATAGTAAATAATATTCAACTAAATAACAAGAATTTTACATTTTAATTGTTATGAATAACAATGACACTACGGTAACCCTTCCATCACCTAATCATATCCTCACCTTTATATTACAATAATATTCAACTAAATGAAAAGGAGTTTACAATGCATGGTTATTACTAACAATTGGAACTATAATGATAAGACCAATAAATAGCCATGTAGTTACCTTTATATTAAATAGTATTGAAATTAAAATAATAGGGACCCTACAGTTCACCACGCCTCCTAAGCAGTCTCCTCTCCCGCGTGCCATGGCCACCATCCCGCGCGGAACGCCTACGACTCCACGTTGTCCTCTAGACCCCCGGATGCAATTCTTTGTGTCCATGTCCTTCCCTGCTTCCTCAAGTACCTGGCGAAGTGACCCACGGGCTTTCAGAATAGTCAACCGGTTGCGTTTCCACCAGGCGACCCACCCCGACAGCGAACATTTCAGAGAAAGACTTGGCATCCTATACGACCTAGTCTTCGAGCTCAGAAGAGAGGTGGCGGACCTCAAGTTTTGATTGCAAGCCACCGAAGACAATGCGGCCACCTTTCTACAGATCCTCTCAACCATGCAAATGGAGCTCTCCTCGGACCCTACCGGCATCACACCGGGGGGGGAAATTGACACAGAGTTAGATGACATGCTGCGACAAGCAACAGCACGGCAGAAGGAAGAGGAGCCCAGCGGTCCACTTGAGCACCCGGAACGAGAGGAGCGCAGGGAGCAACGAGGGGAAGATCAGCCGAACAATGCTGCGACAGAACCATGGGCAGAGGACTGCCGCGCCGCGTGGCTAGGCTTTTCGCCAGGTGTCTAGCTATCTGTTGTTGTCCTAGGCTAGGTGGCTTTTATTTTGAACTTTGCTTGTTTTAAAACTCAGAAAAGATCTAAGACTGATGACTTGGAAGCTGGCAGGACTGGTTTCCCCTCTGTTGGGGCAGTCCAGTAACTACAACTAGTTTCATTTTGTATTTTTGGAACCTATGTTCAGCCATAGCAGGCACCACATTTAATATAACTTTCTTACTTACAAAAAAAAAAAACAATGAATGGAGAATTATACATATAAATTACCAGGGCGCAGAAAGGCAAAGATATAATATCGAAGATATACCTATAAATTACAAGGGTGCAGAACGGGGATTTACACAAAAAAAAAAATGTAACAGTGAACTTACCACCCAACCGTAACAGAAAACGCCCATATTAGAATCAACACAGTCATAATAAAATGCCCGAATGGGTACAGGAGCGCCATCCATGGGTAGGAATGGGCATTTAAAACGCAGACAAAGGTTATAAAAAAACGCAATCAATATGGACACAAAAACTGATGTTATAAAAAAACACAAACAAAACACAAACAATTAAGACACAATCAATTAAGACACAGAAACTAGAATTCAACGCAAGAATGGTTATGATAGAACGCAGACCCAAAAGAAAATGCAAGAATCCTCATGGAATTCCCCAGGCAACCAAGGTATTCCGCAGCAGTGAGGTTCTGGGGTAAAATCCGAAGTCAAGGGAAGAGAGAGGAAAGATCTCGCCATCCAGAGTAGCAACACTCTAAATCCAAACGTTACCCTTACACAACAGAAGTTGCAGAACACAAATTTGTTTCCCTAATAACCACTGCCAAATCGCTATTTCCTTGGATTCATAGATTGCTTTTAAAGTTCTGCCAGAAATGGGTAGAATGTTGGGTCTACACCCCTCACACGTTACAGGCGGAAAATTTACAGGGTTAGCATAGGCAGTAAGGGAAACTTCATATACAAACAGGGATGCGCCAAACTGAGGAGGCACAGAGGACCAACAATGTCAGGGTGGAAACACCCAACCAGGCACCTCGGTCAAGGATTAAATTGTGAGTAATTTTCAATAAAATATTGCAAGAATGAGGAGCAGTAAAATTCCCAGCTGTTGGCCGAAGTGCCCTTGAGTTTAACGAACAATCTAGTATTCGGGATGAGTTTGTTTCTACTTGTCAAATTATTATGAAGACAATCATTCTCTAAAATAAAATTTTCATTCTGCTAAAAAAACATCCATTGCCCATACTATTGCTGAATACACAATGAAGAATTAGATATCAAATGTTGGCATGCCCAATTTCGAGGTCGCAGGGAATTTTGTGTAACATGGCAAAAAGGAAAAAGGAGAAAAAGAAAATAAACGCCCAGAAATAGAATTGTGGCCAACACGTGAAACCCAACCCAATCAAGATGCAGCGATAGGATGCCAAGGAGTCACATGGAAGAGGCACAGAGACATTCAATTAACCATAGAGGATAAATTCCATGCATGCATAAAAACTCAGTCAAGAAGGTAGTAACGCAGGAAAGAGGTAAAGAAACACTAAGCTGGTTTATCTAGCAAAATATATAACAAGAAGCAATAAACCTTTCCAGCGATAGAACGAAGAATTTAAGAACCTTGCCATCATCAATTTCAAGGTCAGGAGACTAGACAGTCAGCTACCTACACAATACACATGCAGATCATAATCATACATCCTACAACATTCTATCAATCAACCGAAATGCGTACCATTTCCTGTTCACTTTCCCAGAGTGTCGTCCATGCGCTCCATCCCTCTCCTGCTCGCTGACTGTCGAGACCTCACCGGTACCTCCCAGCCAATCGCTCGGGGTACTCTGCCTCCCCCTTAGCCCGCCAAGCCGCAAAGGGGCCACACACTACCCAGACGATACGTCTAGCTTCCCAGCTCCCCTTGCAAGGCCAAGCTACCACTCCTATTCAAGATGAGAAAATCCCAACTCCCCACAAGTAATCAATCAAGTCACAATCCTGCAGTGTAACGTTACGCTAATAGCCGATCCCCTCCTCCTCATCTTCCCTTTCTTTTATAGAGTTTTTTTCCAAGCTCCAACTTTCCTTAAATCACATTTTAATTAAGTTTTAATAAAAATATTCTAAATATTCTCCTTCGCACAAGTGTCATCCATCCCCCTCTTTCCTCAAGTAATTATTTTCTTTAAATTATTAAATTACTCATTCCCCTCACCCAGCTAGAGTTTCTCCTAAATTTCCTCCTGGGTGTTCCTAGATCCCCTTACATGTTTTAAATAATTTCCTTAAAAACAAAGTTGCTAAATTAGCTCAAATTAGAAGGTTCTTAATTGTCGATTCCTTACTATGTTGACCTCGCTTTTTACCATAAGTTCCCAACTTTCCTTTATTATGTTTCCTCCATTACTTAGTTTCCTAATTCTTATTATTCCCTTCTTTCCCCTTTTTATTAGAGCCAAAATGGCAGTTGCGCTATTTACTCTTTTCCCTTTATTATTAATTTAAAATCTTTTTATACTTCTACAAGTTAATAACTTATTTCCTCTTTACAAATTTAAAACCACGGATTTTAATTAAATTATTCCTCTCTTCATTTTACCCTCTAAATTTAAGAAGACTAAAACTATTACTTATGTGGGTTTTAGTTTATATCTTTATTTTTATTTTTATAGAGTCTTTTTCTTAAGGCTAAACAACATTTTTCCCTAGAGAAGTTTTAGACTTAGGTTTAGATTCTGAACTCAGGGACAATTATTTAGGGAAGTCATTTTAAGAATTTCTTAAGGTGTTAAATGTCTTAGGGACATCTAGGTTTGTTCCTTCCTCAACATCAATGTGACATGCCCTTCAGGACGCACCACGTGCTCCAAGGGTGCCACTTGCCCCGGTTGTTTCTCTTGCGCGACGTGCCCTTCGGGATGCACCACATGCTCCAAGGGTGTCACTCACTAACTTGTGTTTCTTTCATGCGACATGCCCTTCAGGATGCACCACATGCTCCAAGGGTGCCACTCACCAACTTGTGTTTCTTTTGCGCGACATGCCCTTCAGGATGCACTACATGCTCCAAGGGTGCCACTCGCCGACTTGATTGATTGGTAGACATCTATAACTCCTGGAGTCAATAGTCCGCCAGGTGAACTTGTGGGAGACTAAGGGCTCTAAGGAATAATTCCCCCACCTTATTGCATGCCCCTTAGAATCATCGTGAGCGACTATCGCAGTCTTCCCTCACGACATCGTGGATCCTCTCGAACTAGGTAATCGTTAACCTCCAGTTCGAGCCACGGTGGGAGTGCTAGTAGGCTGTGGCAGGGCTGTTGTCCACACCTCTCCCTCGACCTCTCTGAAAATCGTGTGTGGCCCCTTTACTCCATATGTGAGTCTCGTCGGCAAGCTATCGTCAGCCTGCATCATCAACAATCGTGTCAGAACGTGTCAACATCATATCATCAAATCAATGAAATATCACAGTAAATAAATCAACCCAAATATCACACTCCCAGACTCAATCCAGAGTCCAAGGGGTTCCACTGATGCCTCTGCATCCTCAAGGTCCAAAACCCTGCACACTCAATAAACTGAGTCAATAGCACCTGTCTGCGTCAAAGTAGTAAAACATCATGTCATCTATCATAACGCATCATAATAAAGGATAAATGTTTTAACATCATAAAAGTCCAGATCACTTGCGAGCAAGTCTCCTCAAAGAATAAGTTTTCTCAGTGCGCCAAAGTGGGATGTTACAAATTGCATTTGCACAAATTAGAAAATGGGTTTATAAATGGTCCCAAATGGGCTTAACTGGATCAATTATCAATGGACCTGTGCATATTGATATTTTGGAAAAAGTATTGCCAGATTTTGTGAATGAAACAACCACAATTGAATTTGCATTGAAAAGGTGATTGCAATACCGGAATGCATGTGAAAAAGGAAAAGTACGTGTACACATTTTCATCAAAGAATTGAAATAATTATGTTCTAGAAATTTATATAATAATGAAAACATTTCTATAAATAAGGAATGGAACCATGTTCTAGAACAAGACAATGATAAATCCATCGAAACTGCACATACTAATAATGAAAGTGATACAGAGAATGAATCAGAAAGTGAAATACCTACAGAGATGCTAATACATGGATTCATAGAATTACAATGCATCCATGATTTGCAAGGCAAGATCATTGAACTTGCACTAGCTAAAGGAAAACACCCACTTGGGATTTTCAAGGATAAATATGTAGAAGAAATAAACCTTCCAACATTACTCTGCGTAAATACACACGATGATGACATTACAAAGAGATTGAACTATCAAAAAATAGTGCAATGGGAGTTGCTACATGCAAGTTGTGATTTTTCATATCACACAACAAATTTGTTTTACAAAAAAATGAAAATAGTAATTGACAAAGTGATCTCTCACATATGGATACGAATAAGAAAAGGACAGTTAAAGGGGATAAAGCTATTAGAAAAACATGTTAAGTACAAACCAAACTTAGAAAAAATATTGAAATCTGATATTGGATACATAGATTTCAATAACATTCACATTTCTCTTGATTACCTGCAACATATGAATAAAAATATATTTGCAATGATATGATAGTTGGGGCCTCCAACATTTTTGTCACATTTACAAGTGCAGAGCATCGATGGAATCCATTGGTGACAACATTAACTGAGTTTCATAAGAAAATAAAAAAGAGAAAGCACAGTGAAACATTAGAAGATGACGAAATTGATTACCTCATAAGAGAAGACCCAGTCACATGTAGTTGTTACTATAGACACAGAATCAATGTTATCAAACAATTGATATGTCATGATGAAATGTTCTTTGTAAAAGTTTTAGACTATTACTTTGTAACATATTTCCAAAATAGGGGAAGTGAACATGAACATGGATTGTTATGGATAAAATGCACTCCAATATATGGAAAGAATAACAACTCATAAATTGAAAATTTCCTGGACAAATACATAACTTGTAACATTGATCATTTGGATCTAGAAATTTCCAAAATGCATAGGCATTTCCATACAAGAAGTTGTAGGAAGTGGAATAATTCACATTGTAGATATAATTTCCCTATGTTTTCAATGAAAAGGACAACAGTCCTTGAACCAATTAATTTAGTTGACAAAGCACTCAATGAGAAGTCGAAGTCTCTATTAACATTTCTAGAAGGAAAAATTTATGATTTCTTAACAAGATTCAAATACTTCTTGATGGATATTGAATTGACATAAGATGAATACATACAATTAATACAATGTACAATCAAGAAACCAACAATTTTCCTTGAACGAAAACCTTCACATATATGGAACAACAGTTTTTCAATGGAAAGACAAATTTATGGGATGAAAATACAGATGCATGATATGTGCTTAATTCTTATGTTGCAACATCGTATTGCACTTCATACATTATCAAAATTGACAAAACTATGACAAATTCACTTATAAGAATACACAAAGAACATGAAATAAGTAACATTGATGCTATGCAAATGATACGTACACTTGGAAATACATTGCTTAATTTTTAACAAAAGTCAGCTCAACAAGCAGTTCATATTGCACTCTCTCTGCAACTTCATTGTAGTCCAAGAGAGTGTGTATTTATAAAAACATCACTAATTGATGAACGAACATTTATGCTTAAGCCACCATCGTTGTTAAAACAAGAACCTGACAATTCAGAAGATGTTATGTGCCATTCTATTATTTCTTACTGCCATTCTATTATTTCTTACTACATTGAACATCCACATGATATTAAACATATCTTTCTTGTAGAATTTGTATCTGAGTACAAGAAAAATGGAACACACATATCAAAAAGGAAAAAACCAAATGTAATATGATTTGTTAAATACAATAGACACATTGACTATGCAATTTTTTGTAGAGAGAAACTTCTATTATACGTTCCATTTGAAGAAAGTGAGGATACATTGAAACATAACTTATCAACATGGAAAGCTACATATGGATTCTATGAAAGTACAATACAAATCAATGAAGCTAAATTTACATACAATATCAATCCAACATGGGGTGACCTCAAAAATTCAATTGAACAACTAGATAGTAGCCCTATGGATATTGATGGTACAATGACAAAATAAAATACCACTACAATCCATTTTGAACAATATGATTTAGCAATAGACTTGCAATGTCCTTAAGAATCCAATATGAATAGATCCATTAACCTTGGATTTCAAGTCAAAAATCACCCATTTTTCATAGGGAATGAAGACTATTAAAAAATTAGAAGAATGTTGAATAGAGAACAATAAGCAATTGTGAAATACATTGCATACAAAACATGTAGCAACATGCACACACCATTGTACTTATTTCTTACAGGTGGAGCAGGAACAGGGAAAACATTTACAACAAAAGTGATATTCCAAAGCCTTATCTGAATCTATGATGCATATATTACAAATGATCCTTTGAAACCTAAGGGCTTGATATTGGAATATATGGGTAAGGCAACACATAATGAAGGTGGAACAACAATCCACTCTGCATTACTAATGCCTTTCAACAAGTCACATTTTCTTCCACTTAGAAAAGAAACATTAGACACCTTATCAAAACTTTACCAAGAACTACAACTTGTTTTCATAGATGAAACTTCTTTGAGTGGAAGTTTATTCTTATATTCCATTGACAATAGACTAAGAAACATAAAACATGTACAAACCAAATACTTTGGAAACATTGATATGATATTTTGTGGTGATTTTTATCAAGCACAAACCATATAAGACTCTATGATTTTTAAACAACCTATAATGAACATGCAAACAATAACACATGACTTTTGGAAATATAATATAAAATGTTAAGAATTGCATAATACAATGCACCAAACAGATGAAAAATTCATCGTGATTCTGAATAGGATGTGCACAAACAACCAAACAAATGATGATTTGGCATATCTGAATAGAAATTGCATCCTACCTGCACCAAATGAACCAACATTTCCTTATCTATTTTACAAAAACAAAGATGTTGTAATGCATAACAAGCATATGTTATTTCTCATACTCAGAAATGAAATTTCAATTAAGGCGATTGATGAGGAGGAAGAGAACCATGAAAATGTGTCATACCGTCAACATACAACTACTTTTCCCTCAAAAATTGTCATAAAATTAAACATGTTAGCTGAAATATATGCTTGCAACTATGACTTACAAGATAGCTTGGTAAATGGTGTAGACAGAATAATCA
Source organism: Picea engelmannii (assembly GCA_009831015.1). Classification (NCBI taxonomy): domain Eukaryota; kingdom Viridiplantae; phylum Streptophyta; class Pinopsida; order Pinales; family Pinaceae; genus Picea; species Picea engelmannii. Next base: position 1,008,215 of record ML777877.1, read on the forward strand.
AGGCGTATACCAAAACAAATAAAGTTGATGTAATATGGATTAAGTTCTATGATTCCAATATTGGACATCGACAAGCCAACAAGATAGCTTATCTATATAGGCCAGAGATTTCCCAAGATTGGATTCCTATACTATGAATAGAAAAGCCAATGTCACTGACATAAAAAACAACTCAACTAAAAATTAGAAAACAATTTCCAATCCAACTTGTATGTGCATGTACAATACATAGATTGCAAGCTTTAACCCTAGACAATGTTTCCTTTGACCCTACTGGGATACAAATACATGGATTAGTATACACAACTTTATCTCGTGTAAGAAACATAGAATCATTGTATTTGTTAAATCCTCTTACAAAGAATAACTTCAAAGTCAAACAAAAAGTCGATATCGAGATGCAACATTTACGTAGTAGTGCAAAATGGAATTTAGAATATGATTATCACTCCATACACTCAAAATCATCCATCTCAATTCTTTCAATAAACACACAGAGATTACATGCACATATTATTGACATATGGAATGATTATGACACAATGCAATCTGATATTTTGTGCCTACAAGAAACATACATGATACTTTCCATGAACAATGAACAATTTCCAAACTTCATTTCCATATCAAATTGCATTAAACATGTATTTATGATATTGGTCAAAAAACATATAACACTTTTAGAACATAGACATTTCGAAGAATATAATGTAGAAGCTATGCTAGCAAACATAATCATTCATGGATTGCAAATTGCAATACTCAACATCTATGCCAATCCACGTGCAACTTTGACCAACATAATAAGCATCATTACAAAATAATTATGTACTTTACATCCAAACAAAGTCATTATCATTCTAGGAGACTTCAATATTAACGTGCTACAAAGCAACGAAAACACAAAAAAAATGGAAAGCTATATGGCCAGGTACAATCACCATTTTCTCTTGGACAAAAAAAAACATTTGCAAAAACCACTTATTGATCATATAGGTCAAGCATATCCAATCTAAAATACAAGATATCCATATTAGATACATATTGGACTGATGAAGATACCCTTTGTTTAGTACTTGAACTTTGACATGCATGTAAATAATCTTACACATTAGCATATTTCCATATGCTTCCTACATATTTACAACTTTCTTTTTCCCGATTGTCTACTGTGTAAAGCATATGTCCATATTCACATATTTTTGGTTTCTTTTTGTAGTAGATCAACAAATTGTGTCTTTCATGTCAACATGTTGGTATACTCCACAAGTTATTGTCTCAACCAAAAAAAAGAATTTCTATTGCATTTTACTAGAATTTATTTGCATAGCTAACTACTTTGTTTAATACAAAATATATTAAAACAACTATCGACATTATTAAAAACACACAAACAAAGAAAAAACATGGCACAAGAAATGGAAAGGTACTTATTTCTAACTTTACATATATTTTGTTTCTTTACATCTTCTTTATTCATTGTTGATAGTATATGGTGCACATTGTTTTTGCATAGTCGTTTCTTTTGTTCTACATTTCATTTTATCCATTGCTAACAAAAATTATAATTATCATGTACAAGTTATTTGAAGAAGAAACTAACATAAGTGAAATAGAAGAAGAAACTCAGCAAAGGCAACAACATTTTAGAAGGTATGTTCACAACAATAGTAAAAAAATTGTCTTCTTTATAGAAAATTCTATACATATATATGTCACTACTATACGAATGTGAATGCATGCAATTCAAATACGCTCTATGCTAACTATAGTAGATAATTAATTTTCAATGTAAAATGAAAAGGAAAATGCAAATCTTGAACTACTTAATGCATGTTCTACTTAATCTCTTCATCTATATGACAAGACTAGAGAATGAATTGTGCTTTCCTTGTTTGCATTGTGACAAATAATTTCTTGTGCCCTAAATCAATTGCAATTATATCCATAACCTAATTCTTGGAATTTTCATTCTTGACATTATTTCTAGTTCAGTTATATCAATTAGATAACCAAGTAATATTGAAAATTTAAATTGCTACAATTTTTTGTATCTTGCTACCAATTCAATTATTGTTGCCTTAATTTATTATAAGGACTGTTGTCACAACCATTCTACAAATAAGTATTGAAAATGGTAAAAAATAAATGATGGCATTGATTGTGAGTCAACAATGTCTTCACAATGCAAACAATATTTGCATGTTTGAAACTCAACCTCCAATGACAATGCTTCCATGGATACATAGCATTGAGAATTCTTTTCTTATGACTAAGAGAATTCAATAACTATTATATACACTAGTTTTAGCATGTTTTCATGTTCATAACTTTTTCAATTGTATTGTTCTTTTGAGCCACTTAAACATCTTTTGAAAAAGAGAACTAGGAATTTATAGCTTTTTAGATCAAAATCACTCTACACAACATTGATAATAAATGTATATTTGGATGAAGTGCAAATGTAGCAAATTTCAAATTTGACAATTTGGAAGTATGTTGAAGTCCTTACTAGGCCATTCCTTACTATCGATTTTGAATAGAATTTATCTTAGTGACTTTATTCTAGTACATATATATTTAAAATTTATCTTGATAGACATTGAAAATAGATCCCTGGCTAAAGATTTCCATAAACAAAAAACATTTATCAAACCTTGTTGACATTTAGGAAATATGGATATAGACAATATTTAGCCACACTTATCGTGTAATAGTATCATTGTCCCAAAGATATGATCATGTTCTCGTATTATGTTTTCTATATTATATATCTATTATACTATGTTTATTGATGTTTTCTATTATACTCTATTCATCAATGCTTCTATGTACTATGTCAACTTGACCACTATAACTTATATTATATGTCTACTATATTATGTTTACTGATGTTTTCTATTATACTCTATTCATCAATGCTTCTATGTACTATGTCAACTTGACCACTATAAATTTACTCATGTAAAGAACCAAACATGTAAAGAAATTTGTGTTGGTCTTTCTCTTCTATTGATTTCCCTTAAAAAACATCAATCATTCAACTGAGTTCTTCCTCGCTTGCTCATGCTCTTTATGTGACAAGGATTTCAAGATAGCCTAAAAATCCTCTTTTCTTCCATCATATTTATCTTGTGCTATCTAGTTATAACCCCCATCATAATGAGGGGGAGAAACCGTAGCTTAAAGTATCAAAAGCCTAGTCATTCGATCCATTTTCCCTTAATAAAATTTATTTTAATGATTAAATAAAATTTATATTAATAAATTATCCTCTGATCTTCCTATGCTTTGATATTTTTACAATAATAGTTTATTATTAGATTCCCTTATTCTAATTGTAACATATCCCTTCCCATTGTAAAAACAATCTTTTTAATCTTGCAAAATACTATTCATTCTCTTGTCTTAAGAAGTTGATTAGCCTTGCCTTTGCAATTACAATTAACAACCACAACCTACATTAGATATAATGATATTGGACACAATAATGTAAATGCACATTGATTGACTTCTTTATATAATCACTTTGGTGAACATCTATACTATTCAATTGGTAATATAAACTAACTCCCTACAATAGTTTCAATATTTTATATTTTGCCACAATGAACTTGCATTATGTATATGCATCTATGTATATATCTAATATTATGTGTATTTTTCATATGTATATATCTAATAACATTATGTGTATTATACCAAAGAATAATATCTACGCCCTTTTCCTATGAAAACTCCTTAGTTCCTTTTATATCCTTAGGAAATCTCGTATCCAATTCACCATAATTGTTTGTTTGATGTTCTGAAAATATCAAATATAGAAAAAAATTCAATAAACATTTCTTATTGTCATAGTCTTTAGCAATGCATCATTACTTTTCATTTTCAAACTTGCCTAGCATATCACAAAGCAATTTTATCATGCATATGAAATCAACATTCTTGTACTATATAATATACTATATGCTCATACCTATTGCATAGTTTATCCACATATCTCCATAACAAAAAAAAATGTAAATGTGCAAGGTGTATATTGATATAAAAAATAATAAAAATATCTATATCATCTATACTTTATTTTTACATGCTAAATGTTCAAATGTTTAAACTAGGAGAAGTTGGACAAGTGAAGGAAGCATTGGCACTAAAGCATCGCAAAAAACACAAGAACAACAAATTCATAGGTAAATACATATAGGTTATTTGTCCACTATATTAAGAAAATAAATGTGTTTCCTAGTATTTCTATGATGTAGTTCTAACGTAAATCTCATATGCCATTATCATTTTTAGCTCACAAGAAAAAACATAAAGCACAACCAAAGAAACCAGCATAGCACAACAACAACTTAAAAAGTATGTATATAAAAAATGTTTCTGATACGATGCATTTAGATTGTGTACTTATGAAGCAAAGGTACATAAATTATAACTTCCATTGATTATTTTATGCATTCTTTGTATGTATGCCTAGATATACTTCTTCTACTATAATATCCATTAAAGACTTGAACAATCATAGAATTGGACAAGTTTTTGTTGGAGACATAATGGCCATATATAATACATATCTGGACAAAACAAATAAGTCACGTAGAATTTTGCATGCTGACATGACATATGAAAAAGGCATGATGATAGTTACATTGATTGTTCCTACACATCTTATTTGAAAACATGAACAAAAGATCTTACCTGGCAATGGACTATCCATTACACATTTTAAAATTTTGCGAAAAACTAACTGTGATCATGGTGACTCTGATCGTATTATATCACTAGACGAATTCAGTGTTTTAGAAACAATTGTTTTTTTTTGCAAAGAGTCTGACTTCATATCAGACAGAACAATTAAACAATTTACAGAAAGTACAACTCCTTACCCAATTGTGGCAATTGGAATTGTTATGAGAGTTACAATAAAAGTAGGGATGCAATACATTTTACATATAAAAGATGGCAACTCAGAAAATGACAAAGCAACAATACAACTTCCATATTTAGTTATTTTACTTTAAAATTTATATATCCACAATAATATGACATAATTACAATGATGTTTCATGTTAGAGCTTCAATTGTTCGAAACATATGTGCATTTTTTTACATCAATGGAACAACAACTACAAAACAGAGAGGTTCATGTGTTGTTGTTCAAGAACATTACAAAGAGAAAATATGTAAAAGAAAAGATATTTCACACAACATAATCAACATTTATAATGGTGCTCAAAACTGATGCAACACAATCTTTGAAGAAAATAACTAGCTCAACAAAGATTGTAAGTATATAGATATATACGTGCATTTAAAAACTTCATACATATGATTATTTAAAAAACATATGTATTCTATTGTTCTATTGTTAACTACAATATTGTATAAACAGGTTCAAGTTACACTAAAAATAGCAAATGCGTATTCAACTCCTTTTGAACATGTATGTGCCATCTGCAATTTTCCAACCAATGCTTATGCATCAATAGAAGATACAACAATTGATTGCATGAAATGCAACCAAAAATGTCATTTTCTTTATAGACATTGCATAAATGTTATTATTAGAATAATGACCAATAGTGTTGTGCAATGCATCATTAGAGAACCTATATTGCAAACATTACTTCATGATTTGATACAAATGTCATATGAAGTATAACTTTAGAAAAACCAGACACTATTTATATGATACATGACCTCCAAGTTCACAACAAATTTACACTAAATGAAGACAATATAGTATTGCAAATAGGATGAATAAAGAGGTAAATAACATAAATTTGTTTCTACTAAAAAAAAATAAAAATTATTGGTTTTATCTATTGATCAATAATATGGAAAATTATTCTGTTTTGACTTATTTCTCTTTATTTTTTTTAGGTTCTCTTATACTCTCGTACAAAGAAAAAATAAGGAAGTAAAAAATCAAAAACATCAACCAAGTCTAGGGAATCAATGAAGTTTTATGTATTTGTTCATTGCTTCTCATGATTGACAATCATCTATGGAGACTAGCAATATAGTTCACAATATTCCTTTGCAACATTTTCGAATATTGGGAAATGTTTTTGGCCACTTGAAAGTAATAGTGATGAAAAATCTGTAAATCTCAAATTGCATATGACTAATAGGAAGACTGCACTTAAGATTTTAATCTTATTATGTTCTAATGTACTTTAAATGTGCATGTTCATTAACACAAAACTAATCAATCATGTTGTATTTTGGACATCTAAGATCTTAGTCTTATTTTGAACCATGTTATTTTGAATCGCATATGATCTTAGTCTTATGATCGTGTTATTTTTCACTTGATGATATTCACCAGTTTAGGTGCTTTACTCACTACTGTAAAATGGTTATTAGTGAATTCAAATTGTAACTATCATGGCCCTAATCAGTTCCAGATTTAATTTATTGGCAAATATTTCTTATTACTTTTACTACAATTGATTTTATCTAACATAGTTGTATGCACACTTATTCCTTATGTCATTTTCGTAAATTCTAAACATTTTATGAGTACAATAATATCTTAAAAGTCTTGTTTTGACACATATGGTTTTAAGGTTTCTTTTTATACTTTTCCCAAATGTAATATTTATAACTAATATTCCATTGTCTTTCTTCTTAAGCCTTTGTTTAAATCCACTTTTATACCTATCATTGTTTTAGACTATTGAGATATTAGAAATAACAAATTTTATATATCGATAATGTTATTGGATCATTTTTTTTTAGTCTTATTGTAGAAATCATTGGCACTAAAGCATCGCAAAAAACACAAGAACAACAAATTCATAGGTAAATACATATAGGTTATTTGTCCATTATATTAAGAAAATAAATGTGTTTCCTGGTATTTCTATGATGTAGTTCTAATTTAAATGTCATATGCAATTATCATTTTCAGCTCACAAGAAAAAACATAAAGCACAACCAAAGAAACCAACATAGCACAACAACTTAAAAAGTATGTATATAAAAAATGTAACGGGTACGATGCATTTAGATTGTGTAGTTATGAAACAGAGGTATATAAATTTTAACTTCCATTGCTTATTTTATGCATTCTTTGTATGTAGGCCTAGATATACTGCTTCTACTATAATATCCATTAAAGACTTGAACAATCATAGAATTGGACAAGTTTTTGTTGGAGACATAATGGCCATATATAATACATATCTTGACAAAACAAATAAGTCACATAGAATTTTGCATGCTGACATGACATATGAAAAAGGCATGATGACAATTACATTGATTGTTCCTACACATCTTATTTGAAAACATGAACAAAATATCTTACTTGGCAATGGACTATCCATTACACATTTTAAAATTTTGTGAAAAACTAACTGTGATCATGGTGACTGTGATCGTATTATATCACTAGATGAATTCAGTGTTTTAGAAACAATTGTTGTCTTTTGCAAAGAGTCTGACTTCATACGAGATAGAACAATTAAACAATTTACAGAAAGTACAACTCCTTACCCAATTGGGGCAATTGGGGTTGTTATGACAGTTGCAAAAAAAGTGGGGATGCAGTACATTTTACATATAAAAGATGGCAACTCAGAAAATGACAAAGCAACAATACAACTTCCATATTTAGTTATTTTACTTTAAAATTTATATATCCTCAATAAGATGACATAATTACAATGATGTTTCATGTTACAGTTTCAATTGTTCGAAACATATGAACATGTTTTTACATCAATGGAACAACAACTACAAAACAAAGAGTTTCATGTGTTGTTGTTGAAGAACATTACAAAGACAAAATATGTAAAAGAAAAGATATTTCACACAACATAATCAACATTTATAATAGCGCTCAAAACAAATGTGGCACAATCTTTGAAGAAAATAACTAGCTCAACAAATATTGTAAGTATATAGATGTATACGTGCATTTAAAAACTTCATACATATGATTATTTAAAAAACATATGTATTTTGTTGTTCTATTGTTAACTACAATATTGTATAAACAGGTTGAAGGTACACTTAAAATAACAAATTCGTATTCAACTCCTTTTGAACCTGTATGTGCCATCTCGAATTTTCCAACCAATGCTTATGCATCAATAGAAGATACAACAATTGATTGCATGAAATGCAACCAAAAATGTCATTTTCTTTATAGACATTGCATAAATGCTATTATTATTAGAATGACCAATAGTGTTGTGCAATGCATCATTAGAGAACCTATATTGCAAACATTGCTTCCTGATCTGATACAAATGTCATATGAAATATAACTTTAGAAAAACCAGACACTATTTATATGATACATGACCTCCAAGTTCACAACAAATTTACACTAAATGAAGACAATATAGTATTGCAAATAGGATGAATAAAGAGGTAAATAACAAAAATTTGCTTCCACTAAAAAAACAAAATTTATTGGTTTTATCTATTGATCAAAAATATGGAAAATTATTCTATTTTGACTTATTTCTCTTTTTTTTTTCAGGTTTTCTTATACTCTCGTATAAAGAAAAAATAAGCAACTAAAAAATCAAAAACATCAACCAAGTCTAGGGAATCAATGAAGTATTATGTTTTTGTTCATTGCTTCTCATGATTGACAATCATCTGTGAAGACTAGCAATATAGGTCACAAAATTCCTTTGCAACATTTTCGAATATTGGGAAATGTTTTTGGCCACTTGAAAGTAATAGTGATGAAAAATCTGTAAATCTAACATTGCATATGATTAATAGGAAGACTGCACTTAATATTTTAATCTTATTATGTTCTAATGTACTTTAAATGTGCATGTTTATTAACACAAAACTAATCAATCATGTTGTATTTTGGACATCTAAGATCTTAGTCTTATTTTGAACCATGTTATTTTGAATCACATATGATCTTAGTCTTATGATCGTGTTATTTTTCATTTGATGATATTCATCAATTTAGGTGCTTTACTCACTACTGTAAAATGGTTATTATTGAATTCAAATTGCAACTATCATGGCCCTAATCAGTTCCAGATTTAATTTATTGCGCAATTGATTTTAGCTAACATAGTTGTATGCGCACTTATTGCTTATGTCATTTTGGTAATTTCTAAACATTTTACGAGTACAATAATATCTTAAAAGTATTCTTTTGACACATATGTTTTTAAGGTTTCTTTTTATACTTTTCCAAAATGTAATATTTATAACTAATATTCCATTGTCTTTCTTCTTAAACCTTTGTTTAAATCCACTTTTATACCTGTCATTGTTTTAGACTATTGAGATATTAGAAATAACAAATTATATATATCTATAATGCTATTGGATCATTTTTTTTTAGTCTTATTGTAGAAATGATGGACCAGTTCCTTGTTTCAATTCAGTTGTTGTAGCGATCCGCCTCGTTACGACAGCTACTCTAGTGCCAGGTGTAAAAATTTTTTTTGTTTTTGAAGTGTGTGTGTGTACATATACAAGTAAACAACCAGGATGAACATCAGAGCATGACCAAGACGCATGATATGTAACCACATGCATAATGAAGATCACACGGCAAGTGAAACTGACTGCTAAAATATGACTGACCGCCCGCCCGTCCTACCCTGCAAGGTTAGGACCTCCAAGACACAGAGTCAACGCTCAAGCCCGGTTTCCCATCGTCYTTAACCATTTAAGGTCTCAGGGCTGGCGACTGTTCTGATGAACATGGAGGTGTCTACATCCCACCCGACACAACAGACCAAGCAACCAATAGATCACAATCAAATACAACCTAAGTAAGAAGGACAACACACCCCTTACGGAAAGCGCTTGACCAGGACTCTGACAAGCACCCACTCCACAGTATTTAACTAACGACAACCTTCAGAACAACTCCGAGTAGTTTAACGCACAAGAACCCGGGCATT
>ML777877.1:1018219-1037391 GCA_009831015.1 Picea engelmannii
ACCAAGGTAGTAACAACATCCTGTCATATAACTCAAAGCATCATAATGAAAGAAAAGTTTTATCATCATATAAATCCAGATCACTTGCGAGCAAGTGTCCTCAAAGAATAAGTTAGGTAAGTGCGCCAGAGCGGGATGTTACAGTTGTACATATCTCAAGACACATCCAATTTAAATACATTTATTTATTTTAACGAATAGCATAAAAGTGTAAGTCCCTTTTTTTTTCAATTGATCTATACATATCTCAAGCAAGAAGGCATGCATGTTATGTGATGAAGTCATTTAATTAAATTGTATCGCTTAATTCCTAAGAATGTTGCATAATTTCTTAGTTCATTGTTGTCAGGGACTACTCTGCCATTCAACTCTTATTTTTAGGAGATATCTTTTTCCACAAACAAAGAATCTTATACATCAATTTGATATCGATATTGACAATTACCTTAAAATTAAATTAAAATTAAATTTTTGTTATTTTATATATAGAAAAAAAAACATTATATAAAGAAATATTGTATATTGTATATTTGAGATATGCATTTATATATTAATTTTATTTTAAAACTTCATGCTAAATCCACAACAAAAATATATTTAAAAAAAAACAAAAATATTTTGAATAATTAAGAGATGTTCTTCCATAATAATTTATATGGACAAACAATTTATTTGATATCTTTCCATATATCTGCTATACTATATATTTGATATCTCTCCACATATATCTGCTATATATCTGGACAAATAATTTATACTATACATTCTATTTAGTATCATGTATAGTATTTTTTTCAACATTTAAACTCCTTAGATGAATTGGATATGAAGTGCATTTTATACAAAGAAAACATTGGGTATGTGGATTTAACATGTATTATGAAATATTAAAATTTATCTATATCCCTCCCAAAATGCTTGCAATTTTAAGGTACTTCTCTTTCTTTGGTTTTTACACAAATTTAGGGCACTCCTTGTTTAGTTGTCACATAATTTCCTACAAATTTAGGGTACTCCTTGTTTAGTTGTCACATAATTTCTTAGTGTAAGAATACCTTCTTCTTAACCTAAGAGATAAAAGAAATGGAATCTTGGCCGAGATTTTTTCTTCTCATAAAAGCATACACTATATGCAATGGTGAGTGAAAAAAATATTGGCTCTCAAATGTTGGCCCTTTCAAAATATGCAAAGTTTTCTAAGCCCTTTAATTGATTTAGGATGCATATAGTGTTTTGTTTTTCATCATGGCAAGGTGTCAATAAGATAGTAAAAATCCATACCTTGTCCAAACCCTTTGTCCAAAAAAACTTCCTAAAATAAGTAATTCATTAACAATGCTTTCTAACTTTATTTTCCTTTCAACACATGAATCAACCATTCAACCCACAAAGCTTGAGCCCATTTAGTCTCATACTATCCCATTGTCCTCAGATGCACCACATAGCCCAATCAATTTGGGGAATTCATTTCCGACCAAATTTACAAAGCTTAAGCCCATTTATTCCCATACTATCCCATTATCCGAGGGTGCACCACATAGCTCAATCAGTTTGGTGAATTCATTTGGATGACATTTTTTAATCCTCATTTTTTACACAACTTCATAAAAGGAATATATTATGAATAATAGAATACACAAGAGGAAGTAAATAATTTAATGAAAATTTGGAATTTACGTGAATCAGATTAGGGGTTTAGCAATCAAATTTTCAATATCCTTTTTGATATTAACAACAACCACCTCCTATATTTCTTTTTTAAAATATTGAAAAGAAAAGGGGTATGGAAGAATTTTGAAGGTCTCCCCTATCTTGTTCTAGGACTATCCATGCTCTTCAATCCACCTAATCATTCGAATCATGCTTTATTTATAACAATGTTGATATTTGTCCCATTGAATACATTTGATTGAAGAAGCATGAGAAAAAGTATGGGGAAAGTCATCGATGTTATCCCAAGAAGCTTGAATCATCTTCATAAATGATGAGGAATGAATCTTCAACAACATTATTTGTAACACATAAACAAGTGCTACAATAGTAGCCATGTCCATGTCATAAAAGGATAGCTTCTGTTGGGCTCAATTGTTGTTTACAGTAATTTACCTCTCGGTCGCACTGATCCATCATGGTCCATTTGTTTTTCTTCCTCCAGTGATACCAAGCCATGCAATTCAACTAATCTCCCACAGGCTGAAGAATAGTCCATAGCTAGGATCTTGATCATTTCGTTAGCCTTGTTTAGATGGATCTTCAGCCTTTGCACTATTTTCTCCTAGGACAGAACAAGATGTATCGGCCGCGTTTGTAATAATCAATAAATTTAGTTACATGGCTAAAGATATCTGTAACAACACTGAATTCTTGATTCCTCCGCCCAGTTTCTACAAATTCCGCATTGGACAGACGGATATGCAATTCAATCACCAGAGAACAAATAACTGTGAATCCCTTCAAATATTCATTTCCATCCGACACTCAATTTTAAGAAGAAAAGAGCAAGATATTGAATTCATATAAAAATCCACTGTAACAAACTGACATGAGAACTCGAAATATTTGACAGACCTTCTGTTGAGGTTTTACATAAACATGGTTCGTTGTCTAAAGTCATCCATTTCAGTTCATATAAAAATACACTAGAACAAAATAACACGAGAACTGAAAATCTTTAAGAGACCTTTTGTTGAGGTTTTACATAAACGTGGGTCGTTGTCTAAAATGTCAATTTATGAGAGGCTAAATTGTCGTTGACCATGTAATAATGACAATGCATTACATTTAGCTTGCCTAGTGCTCCTCGAAGTGTTAACCACTACAGCTTATTCTTTGACACTTGCTTATCTATTTGTTCCTCTTAATGATAACCCTTACAGCCTGTTCTTTGACACTTGCATTTACATCTAGAAGGTTGACAAATGCTGGATATGCTAGTGTGCACGAGGCTCCTAAGCGGTAAGCTTCTAGATCATGCCACAAGGAATAAGCTGCCATTGTAATTGCAATAGCAAATGTTGGCACTAGTGCATCTACTTGTTTGGATGCTGGTGGTGAAGAAACTGCCTTTGGTCCTGCTTCTGCTACCCTTGCTTTAGCTTCCTTTATATCTGTTCTTGCTACCCTTTCCATTTTAAATCTTCTTTTTGCACTAAGTTCTTGAATTAAGGGTATATCTTTATATCCGCTCTTACTACCCTTTCCATTTTAAATCTTCTTTCTGCACTACATTCTTGAATTAAGTGTATATTTAATGAAATAGATTTTCTATTTCATTGTTATGATGAGGATTAAGGCGTTGTGATCGTTATCGTCTTTGTTCTTGAAGTCAGGATTTGCGTGGATCGACTTATTCTATGAAATGATATTTGAGATTATTGGGGGGAGGGGAGGAATGAGCTTAACCCATCCAAATACAATTTATGAATTTGGCTGAAGCAGAACAACTCGCGAACTAAATCATTGCATCAGAAATATGGATCATGTCTCTCTCTGGGGACGGGGTATTGCAACAGGTGGGGACTTATAACATCTTGGGCATGTAGGATCTAGAATAGGTATCCCATCTAGGTATCCTAGCTATTCCGGAGGGATTGTCTCCTCACCCACGCTCAGAGGGGAAAACAAGTAGTTGATGGATGGTTATCCAAAGTTTATGATGTTTCTTTCTAGTATTATATGTCTAGAAATATTATCGTGCAACGATATTAACTACTCTACACCTGAACCCTATCTCTTTTCTGAGTTCTCTGAGTTCTAGTGAAGCGAGTTGCAAAGAAGCTAACTCCAACTGCAACTACAAAAGGATAATTGATTTTTTATCTCCCACACTTTTGATGATTGGTTCTGTTGGTTTCGCGGTTTTTTCAGTTATTTTGGTATGGTTCAGTAGAGGATATGAGGCAAAGGAGAGCATCTCTTCCAGGTGGATGTCTTGAGCCCGGGTCTATCGTTGATGATTCCTCTATAAAAGAGCCTGGATCAGCGGATTCTATTGAAAAATCAAGGAAAGTGCAACCTCACCCAAGGTACGAGGGTTAACATCGGAGGGTCGTATAACATACGTGCTGACGGTTTCTTTAGAAGAACAAATAACTCAGCGAGAGCACTAATTTGATCATCGAACCTTCAACTGACAGAAATCATATTTGGAAGACACCAAATTCGTTTCCTAAAATAGGAGGAAGTTGGATAAAATGTCCTCCATCCAGCCATCCTTCCCTCCATCCATCGTCCAACCAAGCTCTATAGTTGGATGCCGGGAAAAGGAGTTGCAACCGACTCATTGAGATTCGATACAGCATTGCACCAGCGTTCAATAAAAACTTTCAACGGTAATCTTACTTGGTACGACACTTAGAACGAATATGTCTAAGAAATAAAAACCCTATTTTTTGTTTTAACATAAAATAAAATTTGGTTCAAATAATATTCAGGTAATAGATATGTTTTTCTATCTATTTCTCCTTTACCTATTAATGATTATGTTAACATTGCAGATGGAACTCTCTTACATGTTTAACACTATGGGTCTATGATCCAATCGGCTTCCCAGGCTCAAACAGGTGTTGACAAGTGGTGACGTGTGACTGGGCAGATGTAGTAGACTTGGACCAATGCAAAGTGGACACGTGGGGAATAATTGATCAGATGTGTTGGTGCCACGTGGCCTAGGCAATGGCAGCCACGTGGCACCTAGTTAGATAATGCGTAGCAATTTTAAAAAATAATGTTTGGGGTCTATGGGTTTTGAACGCATGACCTATGGCCAAGCCCCAACACTTTGAAGAAAGTCTGAACAACCAACGCACCATGTATGTGCCTTGTGTATACATGCCACATTATAAGTATTTAAATTGTATGATATTAAGATATGGCGCGGAGGAGGGGACAGGGGCTAAGCCCGAGCCCTTGGTTTCTTGTCACTACTTATAACCGAGGGCGTGGAACTATGTATAACCACCCAGGTGTGAGTTTCAAGAACCCTCCATCTTATGAACTGCGAGCTATCCCCATACTTGTGCGCTCTGGTATATCCTTAGCCCATAGGTCCCGTGGATGCGCCATAGATCTAGGTGCTAGCGTGGTTTAAGGGACAACACTTAGCCCTTTGGCCTAGCGCTTGGCCAAATATAGTGCACGTGACAATATATTGAGGGGTGCAGGCCATTCTTTGGGGGCTTAACCATATAATAAAGTTAAAAAGTGGATTTTTTTACCCTGTCTGTATATTTTTAAATGATTTTGCCTGATTTTTGGGCAATAATTGGTTTTTTGAGGATATTGTGGCCATGTGGAGGGGAATTTGATCCTAGAAAGATGTCATATCTTCAGGAGAAGTTGGGCTTCCTCATATGAGCTTGAATACTATATAAACTAGGTTTTTTGAAACTTTGAGGGGACTTTTGGATGCAGGGATTTGAAGGAGCAACTTGTAATTTTTTGGCCTTTTCTCATGTTTTGAGAGGCAATTTTATCATGTTGTTGAGAGGAGTTTGATGATTAATGTATGAATCTGAGCAAGGAGGTCTTGCACAACAGATTTGAAGCATGTTATGTAACAACAAAGAGCCATTGTAAGATAACTTGAGTATTTAAAGAGCAATAAAGAGGTCCTCCATTTGGAAGCGGGCCGTGAGACGTAGCCAACGATTGGTGAACTTCGTTAACAAGTTTTTGTCTCTATTTCTCTTTATGTTTTGTTATTATGTTCTCTTAATTTGCAGCATGGTTATTAATGGTTGATCTCTTTAATCACCCATAAGCATCAAGCAAAACTCACATTTGATTTTCTGCAATAAGTTAGTGAGTTTATGTATTTCTCATTCTTATTGATCCGATGCATAAAATACAATAAACTAAACTTGCAATTTATCAGTAATACCTATCATTTTTTGGATAAGTCTATTTATCCATCCCTTATTCTTCATGATCTATTATATGTTCCTCAGCTAAGGACAAGCCTGCTTTCTGTCATCCACCTTACTTTGCTACTAACCATATGTGTTTCCTCTTTTTTTCTTCTGAGTGTCTTATGCAGGATAAACGCACAGGAATGATGGTTGGATGGTTGGGAAAGATCTATTATCTGTAGATATTCTTCTCTACATTCCTCTTTTTTAGCTTCTTCAGTAGGAAATGAGAATAAGGAATCGGGACCTATCGTCACCTCACACATACACACAATGCAAGACTTCTAAAAATGTATAGGGTATATTCCTGCATCTTTTGAATTCTTCACGACGGTGGTAGGACATAGCAAGTTAAATCCCTACCATAGTGTTAGGAAGAAATAAGCAGGCCATGTGCCTGCATGCATGCTGGTGGTGGAGACGGTGGCCATGTTTGTTAGACATTGAAATTTGGGAAGAGGGAGGAAGAGCAATCGGTGGCCATATTTTGTCAGACATTGAAATTTGGGAGGAGGGAGAAAGAGTTGGTCACATTAGTTAGACATTTTTGGGTGCATTGAAAAGTTAGAACTTAGGTTAAAACTTATGGGTGCATTGGAAACTTAGGTTAAAACTTCGAAAAAAAAAATTGCATGCAAATCATCATTCAAATCATTAGTTAAAAGCAGTGTATTTTTACATTGGGAGGAGCTAAACCTCAAATAAGACTTTCATTGTTAGAGTGAATAGGATAATAGATAAATAATTTTTATTAAAATATTTAGTATGAAAAATTAAAACCCATGATACAAAGTTATGGATATACCAAATGTATTAAAAGTCAACAACAAACTAATTGACAGTCAAAGACATATTGAGCACTAGAGTCCCTTTTTTCCTTCGGTAGGGACTAATAAGGGGTTATAAAACATCCCACGCAAAGGAATATAAACATGTGAATTCCTTTGCAATTGAATCTATGAACGAAATGCAATTCAAAGGCTTTGTCAAAGAGAATTTCAATCGCATTAAGGAAGACATAATCAAATCCCAAGACACTTAACATGTATAGTGTAAAATATCAGTGTGCCTTATTATAATACTATTTTTAAAGTTTAAGATTCAAAATTTCAGTTCTATTAAATTTAAATTAATAAGATAGAAACTAAATGAAAAAATTGTGAATTTTGATTTTGAAAGTGTGAATATGAAAATTTTAAACTCCAAAATTGAATTATAAATGAGTGAATATTGGTTTTTAAAAGTGTGAATTTTGAATAATATAGAATTTAGGAAGTCTTAATTTGGATTCAAACATTGTAAATTTTTATTCCAAAAGTGTTATTTATGATCATGAAATTGTGAAAATTGAATAAAAAAGTGTAAATTGTTATTTCAAAAGTATCAATTTTGAATTTTGCATTTGTGAATTTCAATTTTAAAAGTGTCAATTTTATTACTTAATTCCATACCTCTTTTACAGATGGAAAATGTACAAAAAAAAAATGAATTTTAATTCCAAAAGTATCAATTTTATTACTTCATCCCATACCTCTTTTACATCCTCTTTTACATATGGATAATGTACAAATAAATGGTTTATAACATTATACACCATCTTATCCCATGCCAATTTCTATTTTTTACCATTATCCCACATAAGGATTTTAATATGGATCCCAACTTTAAGAGGACATCCTAACTTATAGTTCTCCCCAACCACTATTTGTTATTGTTTCCTTCTTCCTCTTTCATTTTTCATTACATATCCTAATTTTGAAAGTGTGAATATACTAAACATTTTATTTTTAATATCAATTGACAATATAATTGTGTTAGACATTGTTAAATATATTAATATTAAAAATATGGAATAAAATAATTTAAAACCAATGATGTTGACAGTGAAAGCATTACAATGTTGCCATTTTTAAAAGTAGCTCAAGTCAATGTACAAAATGTTTACTTATATAAAAAGGAACAATTATATAAAAAGGAACAATTCTATAATATCCAATATAATCTTCAAGGTTCAAAAGGAAAAACACGATTCTTTACCTATTTCCTCATTACTCGAATATCACATTTCATATCCTAAAATCCATTGTTGAAGACTAATTTCAAATCCACAAAAAGTCTAGTTTTCATAGGATCTTGTTGGAATATTGACAAGGGAGGAGGTTGAATCTGTATGATCACATTTTACCACTTTCAATCACAATATATAAACTTCAAATCTATCAAAAATATTCAATAGTTCATAATATATGCGTTCAATATATTATTTCATCATAAACAATATCATTCATCAGTGCATAATAAACAACCACAGATACACAGTACACCAGAGTTTACGTGGAAACCAAAATGGGAGAAAACCATAGAATATTTTCTTATATATATGAAGATTACATTAATAGGAAGCACCAACTTCCCAATACTCTAGCTACAACTAGAAGGAGGCTCCAACACCCTGAAGGAAGCTACAACTCCCTAAATTCTATAGTTCCAACTAGGAGGATCCAACCCCTTCATTTACAGGCTCCATCCTAAAGGAAGATCCAACTCCCTTTGTTCTTTGGACCCAACCGAAAGGAGGCTACGACCCCTTGATTTTCAGGTTCCAACCTGAAGGAAGATTTAACTCCCTCTATTCGCTGAGAGGCTACAACTCTCTATATTCTTTGGGAGGCTCCAAATGGGAGGCTCCAACTGGGAGGATACAAACCCCTTTCGTTTCCCCTTCCTTCCACTTTGAAATATAAGTGTAGACTCAAATTTCCACTACCATTGATCAAACTATAACTGCCATTGTCACAACATCCTTTCATTATCAATTCAACATATCACTGTCACACCTGTAGCTAATGATCAATCAATCATCCAACCTGTCATTGTCCCTGCCACTGTCTCTATCACTGTCTCTGTCACATTCTTTGTCATTGATATAGCATCAACAACTAACTATATCCACTCGCATGGATACCAAAAACATCACCATACAATGTACATCAACCATGTACTAGAACCTTTACCATACCATGTATCATATCATGCTTCAACCATGTACAAAACATGTACCATATCATGCATCATCAACCATGTACCAGAACCTTTACCATACCATGTACATCAACCTGTACCATACCATGTACCAAGATCACCAAGAAGTGCCTCTATCAATGTACCATACCATCATAAACTCATGAACCATAACATCACCAAGATGTGTCTCAACCAAGAACCAAAGAATGTGCATCATACATATTCCACCATATACCAAGTGTATACCTTAGCCATCACAAATATGTTCCTTTAACAATCATAACAAACTAGATACAAATGTACCATAACATCACTTTTTCTTGTAGCCAAGATGTACCTCTAACCATGTGCCTCAAGCATGTACCCACATCCATAAAACATGTACCAAGGGATACCATCAAACATGTGTCATATCACTCATGATATTCCTTAAGGATATATCATACAACAAACCATATTCCAAGAATCCAAGATGTTCTTGAAGGCATATACCAAAAATCACAAAGACATGCCTCAAGCATTTACCACAACATCCAATGCATGTACCCAAACATGTGCCATAATATCATCAAGAAGTGCCTCAAAAATGGATCAATATGACCAAGAAATGTACCTCATACATCTACCAAAGATATACCTCACACCAGACACATAAGATGTGCCTCAAGCATGTGCCATTTTCTCAACAATATAACAAATAAATGTGTCAAACATGCACCATAACATTACCAACATGTAACATTCAAAACATGCATATAGACATACGTTTACACCTATAGTTGACATAATACATAAGATTACAAATCTGTAACTCTTCATTAGACTCAAAAACCTAGTATTAACATCCTCCTAAAGATTTTCCTTATCCTCACAGGACCAATACGAATATCATGTAGGGCCTCACATGATAGGCACTAAAAACCCTCGAGGGTGCCTTGCGAGACACCAGTAGTCTAACCCAAGGGGGCCAACCAAACTAAGGTTTTTCAGAAACCCTTTTTTCTTCTCGAATGCCAAAATATTCTCCTTCACTCTCCTTCACTACCTCATACTTGCTACCTCGGATTCTCCATATAGATCAAGTGTTTCGAGATAGAAGATATTCAATAAAATTATGTTTTTGAGAGTGAGAGGCTTCTTGAAGTTTATTTACATTTTTCCAAGTGAATTATTTTCTTAACTTAAGGGTTGAATTGTACTTCCTTGTTATAACCACTTTACCCTTTAACTAATGACTTGTAGCATCTTTTTATAAATGTTTAGAGGCTTCTTAACCATTCTTTGGGGATTCCAACTTCATCACCTCATCACTCCTCAATATTGAGGAGCTACATCACGCTCCACCTACCATTGGAAATTACATGACGAGGACTATCCATCTATGAGTTTGTTACCTACATTTTCATTTTCCTTCATGTCCTTATTCATCAAACAACTTTGGGCTTGATGACCATACCTATGGGGATTCTTGTATATTTATTCAAATGCACCCATCACATATATTTACATCAATGAAAACCACTTCTGTATGTTCACATCAATGACAACCAATTGTCCAACAACATCAATGACAACCAACTATCCAACAATTCCCCCCCCCTTTGTAATTTGTGGCAAAACTCATATTCCACCTATCACCAATGCTCCTAATATTTCTCTCCTCATGTTTCTCTCCCCCATTGACATCAATGGAAAAGAGTATCTCCCTTTGGGGTTGCTCCCCCTATATTCACGCTTCTAATATTTCTCTTATGATCTTTCACTTTCTCCCTTTTTGACATATTTGCAAAAAGGGTAACTTCCCCTGTCGATATGTCTCACCTGTCTTCATGCTTGCGATATTTCTTTCTTAATATCTTTATTTCATGATTTATCTTCCCTTGACTTCTATGCAAGATTTCATGTAGATCAATATGTAACTCCCTGCATACTCTTCATTCCCTATCTTCTAGGGATGATTGTCCATTAGTGCTTCCTCTTGTAATTCACATACACATATAAAAAACATTCAAAGTTACTTGAATTGAAGTCTTCATGGCTTGTCAAGTTCACATTAATGACCATACTTTCCTTTGACAACATAGATTCCACTAATTATTTATCTTCCCTATTTTGTTGTTCCTTTCACTTCTTACCTTCATGATTCCACTTATGCACCGATTCCACTTATTCCAATTGTTAATTTGATTTCATCCACTGTCATATATATGTTTAGACCTGTTAAAGATTTCATGAATCCAAATCTATACATATGTCATAAATTTTACATGACTCAGTTGCACAAAATTGTTGACTGATCTGTCACTTTACCATTCTAAATACTTCTTTGAATATTCTGCAGTTGATCACTACAGATTCTTGCTTTTAAAGGTGTTTGTTCAATATGAAAATCATACTCTACATGTCTGCACCAATATGTATTGAGTATGTCCATATCTGAACACAACCATGGAATCATATATACAATCATGAATACATTCCTCAAAAGCGTTCCACTAATATTCTTCATAACTGTCATCTGATACATGCCCAAGAGTGTGTTTTGAAAGCTACTCCTCAAACAATCAAATTTTCAAAAGACATTCCCCACTACTGTCATAAGCCCATTATGAAATTTCCTTTCCAAAATATGCAAACACATCAGACCACTCGAAAGATAGTTTTTTTATCTATAGAGTTGTTTCTTAGACTCCCCTTCTTTAATATTTAAATTTTTGGGAGTTTCAAATCTGGATGGATCAGAAAGGAGGATAAATCCACCCTAATGTGGAGTAATATTCCTCTTCATAATATTCCTGAATTTTGACATCGTCCTCTTTATCATGTTCCTAAATTATGACATCTTCCTCTTTTCCTGTATATTCATCATGATCTTTCACTACTGCAAATACTGAGAGTATGAACTCTCGGAGTTGTTCATTCACCTGCTCTTCCTTTACATGTTCTTGATTCACTTGTTAGTTATTTCTTTTCCAAACCTTTTTTCATGTGATATCATTTTTTTCTTTCATGGAAGTATCCATCATGCTTCTACAATCACGAGATATATGTCCATAGTTTTGGAACTTGTAATATTCAATATTGTGTGGGGCCACATAAACATTTACTTCTTGACAGTTTCTTCCATAAGCTTTGTAATTTACAACTTTATGTCCAAAGTTATTACTAATAAAATAATGACCATAAAATAAAATTTCATACTTGGGAGCGAATGATCTTATTTGTGATGTCATTCTTCTGAATTTATGCCTTAGTTGATCATGATATTCTCTTTTGTTGTTTTCTTCAAAATGATTGAAGCTTCTTTAATACCTGAAAGTGGATGGTCTTGTTTGATATCCGTCTCTTCTATAATATTCTTCTTGATTTTTCTTTATTTCTGGAATGTTCTTCTTTAAGGGATCACATTCTCACTTATTAATAGGGTCTCTGGTGACTTCTGCATAAATCTTATCCTTCTCTGAATTCTTCCTTTCTAGAAACTAGTAACACTTCCCTTCAACTTTCTTTACTGATGATGTGGAGCTTTCTCTCTCTTGAATGTTCTTGTTGAACTTGACAACTTTAATTCTTAATGTGAAAACTTTTTATTCAATATTCTCACAATCTTCTTCTTTCTTGATTATCTATATCTTCATGACTTTTCCTTTCTTTTTTCTTCTTCAAGCTGGGTCTTCAAGGAGAAATTTTCTTCTGCAAGTCATCTTAGATATTTCCTTGATATGGCTAGTTAAAACATTTTCTCTCTTCTCCTCTTCATTTCTTTGTGCTACTATTTCGGCTTCCAAATAATTATTTTCTTCAAACTGACTTTTGCATATTTCTTTAATCCTTCTAGCTTCTTCTACTTGGACTTTTAGGCTCATAACCCTTTGTTGGACTTCTTCAGAGTTGGAATTTTGAGACCCCTTCTTTATCTTGATCAATTATTCCTTGAGTGAATTTTTCTTGCTTCCTTCTTTCATCAAATCGTCTAAAGCGTTGATTGATTCTTCTTAACGATTTACTGCGCCTTCTTAAAAATATTCTTCTTCAGAATTAGTCTGACATGAAGGGCATATTTCATCTCATTATTCTTCAGCATCTTCCTTATTCTAATTAGCATGCTTTCGCTGTAGGATAGAATGGGATTCCTTAAAGTATAGATTATGTATCTTATGCCAAATTTAATTGGTTGATGAGAAATATCCGACTTTGATTTTGAATGAATCACATAATCCTTCCCGGATGAAATCCATTTCAATTATTTTGTTCCTTTTTAATTCCTTCTTGGCTATAGTCTTAAATTTGTTTGCAGTGGTGTTTTTGGGTATGTGTTATATTGTTTGTAAAAGTTTTTTTCCTCGTGAAACATGTCACATTTATTGCCTCATTTTTTGTGTTGCCTCAATTTTCGTGTCCATTGTTGATCAATTTTTCGGCACATGGTTTTTTTCAATGGTTTTCTATTTTTCGTTAAGGAATTAGGGTTGTTGAGTAATACAGGTCATTGGTTTAGGGTTTTTGAAGCCACTAGATCCCATATGTATATTGTATTGTAAATGATGTATCACAATGAATGAATATAAAATATGTTGGTTTTCCCAGTTTGGGTTTCCAGGGGAAAAATATTTATGTAATGTGTGTATTTTCCATTGTACCTTTTATGTTCTTTTATTGAATTTATGTTTGTAGTAAAATATTGTACAAGGTTAAGTTCAACATTTGGTATCAGAGATTTGTTGGCTTCAGGGGGATGCCTTTGTGGTCAAGGGTTTTTCTCGAGACTTTAATAAGCCTTGTAACAGTGGGAGATATGCGGTATTTATTTTTTAGGTGAAAATAAATGGATAGTAGTTCGAAACTAGAGATCGAGAAGTGTAATGGGAGATTTTTTGAGCTGTGGAAGCTTAAGATGGAACTTTTTTTGATGGACAGATATTAGTGGATCATGCTAGATCCAGGTACTACACCTACATGAACTTCAAAAGATGAATGGAAAATTTTGGATCGGAAGGCAAAGATAACAATTCAACTGTGTCTCTTAGATTCAATATTACTAAATTTGTCAGAGGAAGCTACAACCAAATATTTATGGGATAATCCGGGGAAGTTGTATCAGTCAAATTCCCTATTAAATACTCTATTCATGAGAAAGAACTTGTATAACTTGAGGATGAGAGATGAAGAATAGGTGGAAGAGAATTTGAACACCTTCAATACTATGGTAAGTCAGTTAGTCTCTATTGAGATTAAAATTGCAGATGAAGATAAGTGTATTAGTTTACCTTCCTCTTTAATAGACATGTGGGATACTCTGGTTGTGGCCCTAGATCATAATACAACTTCCTTGAAGTTTTATGAAGTGGTCTCATTCTTTTTTTCAGAGGAGATGAGACAAAATATCATGGAAGGAAAGAGCACATATGAATTATTTGTAAGAGGACTATCCTAGGAAAGAAATAGGTCTAACTCCTCAAGTGGGAGATACAAGTCTAAGGGAATATCTAAGTCTCTCAAAAAGTTTGTAAATTTATGTTGGAGATGTGGAAAATAAGGGCATTAAAAGAAGCATTGTAGATCCAAAGTTGAGAAAAATAAGAGACATGATTAATCTCCTTCTACAGTAAACAAGACATCCAAGGAATAAGGAGGGGATGTGTACTTTTCTTCTTCAAGTATACATGTATATCATGAGGCATGGTTGGTTCACTCATGTGCATCCTTCCATATGAATACCCACAGGGAGTGGTTCTGTTAATATGAAAGGTATGATGGAGGTAATGTTTTCCTAGGTGATGAATCAACAACCAAAAACATAAGTCTAGGAAACATCAAGTTGAGGCTCATATATGGAAGGATTATAAAACTAACTGGTGTTCTTCAAATCCCAGGTTTCGATAGAAATTTTATTTTATGTAAGCAAAATGGACAATGCAGGGGTAAAACCAATATTTGAAAAGGAAACTTGTAGGATGGTTTGAGGAGCAATGGTGCTACTGAAGGGAGTTTGGTTTGGAACTATGTATAATCTGCAAGGAAGAAATATTAGTGAAGGGTGTAATATTTCCATTCTTCCTGATATTGGATTTGAATAAGAAATAAATCCTACAGTCTCTCGAGAAAAGGTTCTATTGTGGCATCAAGGACTCAGGCATATCACAGAGAAGGGTCTTCGACTACTACACAGTAAAGGTGTGGTTGAAGGTATGTCTAACTACTCTTTGGATTTTGATTTTTGTGAAAATTGTGTATATGGGAAGAAGAATTGGGTAAGATTCCCCTCTAGTGCAACAAGGGTAGAATGAATTTTATAGCTAGTTCACAGTGATGTGTTTGGACCTCTGTCAGTTCCATAAATAGGAAAATTTATGTATTATGTCTCATTTATAGATGACTTATCAAGGAATACTTGGATATGTTTCCCCGGGAAGAAATATGGATTTTTTTGACAAGTTTAAAGATTTTAAGGTTGTTTTTGGGATCCAGTGGAGTTGTGACTGGAAGAAATCCCATTGGAAGCAAATGGGTATTTAAAAATAATTTGAATGCAGAAGGGAAAGTTGAGAAATACAAAGCTCGGTTAGTAGAAAAGGGTTATTCCCAGGTTGAGGGAATTGATTTTGGTGAGATTGTTTGTCTGGTTTTCAGGTTAACTTATATAATACTTTTGTTATTTGTTGTTGTTGCATTTGAATTTGAATTGGAATAGATGGGGATCTGGAAGAAGAAATCTATATGAAGCATCCAAAAGGCTTTGCTTTGAAGGGAAAGAAGCATCTTTTATGCAAGTTGGAAATTTTTTTGTATGGTTTAAAACAATCACCAAGGATGTGGGATAAAAAATTTGATACTTGTATGCTAGGAATTGGCTTCACAAGAAGAAAAGAGGATCACTATGTGTATTTTAAATTAACTGGTGATCATTTTATTTATTTTGTCTTCTATGTGGATGGCATGTTGTTGATAGGAAACAACAAGGAGATTATCTAGGATGTAAAAAATCACTTGTCCTCTATATTTGACATGAAGGATATCGGTCCTACAAATTTCATTTTGGGCATGGGAATTAAAAGACATTGGAAAAAGAGGAAAATATGGTTAAATCAGAGAAAATATGTTGAGACAATATTGCATAGGTTTAATATGTAGGAATGTAAACCGGTCAAGGTCCCTATTCCTGTTGGTGTAAAGTTATCTGCATATTAGTGTCCCAAGACAAAGGAAGAGGACAAGGGCATATTTCATGTTCCATTTGCGAGTTTAGTTGGAAGTATGATGTATGCAATGGTTTGTACTAGACCGAACATTGCACATGCAGTGGGATTTTTCAACAGGTATATGCTAAAACCAGGGAAGGAGCATTAGACAACAATAAAAAGGGTTTTCAAGTATTTGTGTGTCACTACTAGATATGTATTGTGCTACAAAGGAGGACTATGATTGGAAATAGTGTTGGAAATAGATGGATTTGTGGATGTAGACTGGGATGGATATATAGATCATAGGAGATCTAAAAGCAGGTATGTGTTTAATCTATTTGGAGGAGCAATCAATTGGATTAGGAAAAGATAGGATGTAGTGGCACTTTCAACTACGGAAGCTGAATACATGGAAACCAATCATCCAAGTAAGGAATAAGTATAGTTACAAAGATAGTGTTCATGTATTAGGTTGGTACAATACGTTGTAAGGATAGATTGTGATAGCCAAAGTGAAGTTTTTTCTGGAAAAGAACCTGACTTATCAATCAAATAAAAAGCATATTGATATTCAATATCACTTTATGAGAGACATGGTTGAAGAAAATAAAGCGTTACTGATGAAGGTGGAGAATTTTGTAGATTCATTAACAAAATCTATGAACACTGAGAAGTTCTCTTGGTGTAGATGATTCATGGGAATTGTTGCCTTGGATTATTGACTATGTAACCCTATAACCCCTTGTGTTCAAAGAAAACAACAAGTGGGAGAATGATGGGTATGTGTTATATTCTTTGCGCATGGGAAAATGTTTTCCTTGAGCAATGTTTCACATTGTTTTCCTCTTTTATTGTGTTGCATTTATTTCATGTCCATTGTTGGTCGATTTTCCTTCACATGGTTTTTTGCCAATGATTTTCTATTTTCGGTTAAGGAATTAGTGTTGTTGACTAATCCAGGTCATTGGGTTAGGGTTTTGGATGCATTTGGATCCTATATGTATATTGTATTTGAAACAATGTATCATAATGAGTTAATATAGAATCTTTGTGTAATGTGTGTATTTTCCATTGTATATTTTATGTTATTTTACTGAAAATTTGTTTTTAGTAAAATATTGTACAAGGTTAAAATCTGCAGATGTATCCTGACACAACTGATTGCCAAACATCATACCTTTGTGCTTGTAAAAATGTTTTCATTTTTTTGTTCCACATCTCACACTTCAAACAAATATCAACATCAAAACATGATGTTCCATTAACTTTGTATCCATTAGCCAAGACATCCATGATTTACCTTCTAGTTGTTAAACTGTTTCCAGAAGGACCTACTCTGACACCAATGTTGGAATATTGAGAAGGGGGGAGTGAATATGTATGCCCGTTTTTTATGAATTTCAATCACAATATATAAACTTCAACTTTATCAACAATAATAAATAGTTGATAGGTTATGCATTCAATATATTATTGCATCATAAACAATATCATTCATCAGGGCATAAAAAACAACCACATATACATATTACACCATAGTTTACGTGGAAACCAAAATGGAATAAAACCACAAAACACTTTCTTATATATAATAATATTACATTCAGAGGAAGCATTGTTACATAGCAAAATGTCACACTTGAGTTTCGGACCCTAAGTGTGGAAAAGTAGCATATGCACCTTGTTAAGTGTCGCATGTACTGTCACAAGTGTCGTATGCACCTTAACTAGTCTCACATTCATTTGTATAAGTGTCACAACCCCTTGACACCATGAAAGACATTTTCCACGACCCCTAATTGATATTGGAGGAAGAAACCCATCATTTGAAAACAAAAAACACCCCTTTTCCGTGGAATATCGACCATTCTTGGGGAATTTATGAAGGGTGGCTCTCCCCTAGCTAGGTTGGGGGTATGCCACTTCATGGGGTAGCGCTTCCCTTTCAATTTTAAGGGACAACTTCTTTGTAGGATGGTTCTCTATCTCTAACTCTAAGGGAGCGTCATTGTTGTTAGAGGAAAATGAGGGATTCCCCACCTCTTTCTAAGGGTTAGTTCCAACTTGGATGAGGTTTTTATGGTCAAATCCTACCCTATGGGCTCTATCCGAGGTTCAAAATTAAGGAGAAATATTATCAACCATATCCCTCATCTGTTTATGGTGGTTAAGCCTCTCAATTCTATATATTGAAGGTATTTCCAAGGTGAGGGGGGGTGGAATTGAGGTATGAAAGCTTTGATTATGGAGGAATCATATGCATTTTGATGTCAAGATTCAAGGGATGGATGAGGAAATCATGGAAAAGTGTTGCAGCATCGTATATGGTTTGTAAGTGCCTCTTTTTCCCTTTCCAATTAATATATACTTGGCCCATTTCCTTCAATTTTATGTCTTGTTACATTTGCTTGTCTATTGTTTCTCTAATATTCATGGATAAGCACTAATTAAAATCTATCTTGAAATTTTTATTTCTAGGCATCTGCAAACCTACATTAGCTGAAGTGTAGGGATTTGTAATTGTTGTTGAGGATAACTTTCCAAATCCATAAAGAAACATAGAATCTTGCGATAGGGAGAGAAAATCTAATTTTCATATAAGCATATCCTTAACCCCTCTCACACAAGGGTTAAACATGAGGTCATTTGTGGGAGAAAAGAAAATATTACCCCTGCGAAGCATAACCAAACATACTGGAAATATCGTATACTCGAGGTTATTCTTGAAGTGTCACTAGTTTCATTAGGTCTCAATGCTTTGTGAATCTTGAATCTATTCCAGGCCCTTTGGAGTTTAACGACCTTCTTATCTTCAGTCCTCTAGAATAATTTTGGACTTTATATCCTACCCATACTTTCGATCCAGACTATGTTAAGAACCAAACATCAATATAGCATATAAAAACCTCAGGAACAGTACTCAACGCCTTGAAAAAAAGATAATTTCAGATAATAATCCTCTTCGAGGGGGCAACCTCCTTTTACCCCACTTAAATGTTCAAGTACAAGATGATTCAAAATGAAAATGTCTCCTTGGTATATATAGGAGACTAGGAGG
>ML777877.1:1041362-1053746 GCA_009831015.1 Picea engelmannii
GAAGTTCCCTTTTTGGGTGGCATGTTGGCCAAGTATCACTTTTGAACCTTGATTTTGAGGTGGTTCTGCTAGACAATATTTATTCTATTGTATCTCCCAATTTTTGGCCCTTCTGGGTATGAAACTTTCTCTTATGTATTTATTTGATATTTCTTCTCTGTAATGCCACAGGTCTGATCAAAATTGGATGTGCCAAGTGGAATTTATGGTATCTTCCCCACAACTTGCCAATTTCTTTTATTTCCAGGACATCTCACTTGTATAGTGTGCCCCGCCCAAAATAATTGATATAAAATTCTGAGACTCGCACCCAAAATACTACAGACTGTCCACGATCCAATGCAACCAGTCCCACGCAATTTGGATACTCTAGGAAGACTTTATGATATTTTTACCTGGAACACCTTCTTGAGACTAGTCAATAGGACTAGTCAGATACCCTATCTTACACAGTGTGTATCTACAAATTTACGATGACCCAGAAGCTGAAATTTTTACCACAGATACATTACCAATTTCTGTAAATGGCCTCTATATTTCAGGGTCGAAAATGTTATAGAAACGTTTTTATAGCAACGCAATGACTCATTTCAGGATGATTCCATAACCCTATCTGGTACAGGATGTTTCTCGAAAGTATATGGCCTAAGGAGCTAAATTTTGAACCCAACATACCTTGATCTATCTTCTAAATATCCTCCAAGCGGTTCCTTCTGAAACGTTGTAGAAAAAAAGTTATAGCGAAAATTCCATGGTGTCTTAGATGTCGCAGCGAAACCCCAATACCTTGAGCTCTGATACCATATGTTAAGAACCAAACATCAATATAGCATATAACAACCTCAGGAAAAGTACTCAACGCCTTGAAAAAAAGATAATTTCAGATAATAAGCCTCTTCGAGGGGGCAACCTCCTTTTACCCCACTTAAATGTTCAAGTACAAGATGATTCAAAATGAAAATGTCTCCTTGGTATATATAGGAGACTAGGAGGTATAATTACAAATAATGGCTTAAAGCCGACATAAATAAAATAACATTACTAATCTGAATTACAACTAATGGCCTAAATCCAACATAAATAAAATAACATTATTAATCTAATATGCCCCAATTAAGGGGTAATGAGCCAATATTAGGGCTTAACAAACCATTAAATGTACTCACCAGGAGGATGACTATGAGTTGGTCAACTTACTGGCCTTTATATTTAGGTTTCATACACAAGGTGATGGTGAAGGGGAGTCTTTGATATACCTCAGTTAGACGTTGGTCAAAATCACTCGAGCTTCTTCGAGGGTAACCCACAGATAGACCATGAGGGAACTTGCACCAAGGTGTAAGTCGATTAAGGAGATAGCCAATGTAACTAATCCAATAGCTCTGTCTCAACCTCTTTTTCATATTGATCCTATGACATAGGATTTCATAGCCAACTAGCACATTTACTGTGAAAAGGTTTCTTTGTTTGGTTTTATTTCTATATTTTTTAGCTTGTTTTGATTTTTTCCCTCGAAACCCCTTAGGTTTGACTATGTGTCTATGGCATTAGTTCCTGGAAATGCCAATCACATAAACCCTTTTCCCGAGATATCGTTTGTTTCTCCTTCTGTGGGACATGTGGGTCCTCCTTATATCACTACTCTAACTCTTCCTAGTCTCACTATTGGGTTATCGATCTGGTTTTTTCCACTTCAGTGACAATAAATGCTCCTAATGCTTCTTTTGTAATTAATCGACCCCAAAACCATCAACCTTGTGTATATCCTTTTCCTTCTTTGGCCATAGGTTCTTCTTCACATTATTCCTCTTCTCCTAGTGAAATATTTGAAGCTAGTAACCAGGTGGATAAGAAGAAAAATTAAAACAATATTAAGAAGAAGAAAAATAACCTAGGGGGGGGGATTCCAACCACTACAGGACATGTTGGAAGTGATGAATCAACAATTTTCCATCATGATGGGAGTGTTGATAATGTCAATAAGTCTACGAAGACACATCACAAGCCCAAATTCCCTTGCAATATTTGTAAGGGTGACCACCTTCTTAAGGATTTCACTAGTGTTCCTAAGGTTGTATAAATGTGTTTTGAGGGTTCTCAACCTGCGTCATCAGTCGATGCAGGTCATGATGGTGAAAAACCATCATCTAGTGATAATCATATTGCAAGTAAGAAGGGTAAAGCCAAATTTCCTTACTTGTTATGTAATGAGATGCACCACAGTTACCTCTGCCCTCGTATGGATGAGGATTCATATATGTTTTCAAATATTGTTGATGTCCAACAACAACGTCCATCTTCTAACCCACCATTTGTTGATCAACTAGTCAATTTGATTCTATCATCGGTAAATCTAGTTTATCATATGATCCATCCAATTCCATCATCAGATGAGTCAATCAATCAATTCATCGATTTGGTTTCACCTTTGATTGATCCCATTCTCTCCTTAGAGAGTGAAGTTAAAGTGGTCGATCCAATACCACCATTGGTCGATCCCACTCCTCCTACGAAGAGTGAGGATGTTTCTTAGGTATTTCTTGTTTCTACATATTCTTCTAGACAAGTGGGAACTTCACCTATTTCAATGGAACCCCCTCGGACTAATGAGTCCATTCTTTTTTATTGGGATTCATTGTCGAAACCGCGTTGTTATCACTCAAATTTTGACTGCAACATTGCACGCAAATGGTCATAGAAATACAACAATGCCACACAACTATTAGTTCACCTGCAACACCAAAAATTCATTTCCAAGAGGCAAAAACTATACAATTGGGAAAAAAATTCATGTTCTAACTCACTAAAGGAAGCGCGCACACAGTGCGCGGGAAAAAAAATCCCTTAGAGCACACAATGCTCCATATGTGTGACTATGTACAAGAAAATATGCACACTCCTATGAATGACACATTTATGGTTTTTTTCGACCCCTCAACCACTTATGGACCAACTCGCAACATGATTTGACCTTCATATCTGAGGTAAATATGAATGGGGGGCTGGTAAAGGACCAAAGGGTGTCCTAAAGGGCCCCTTGTTCACACTAAGGACCAGTTGAATATTGCCTTGACGAAATGTTATAAATGGAGGCCATGGGTGCACTAAGAAATTCAGATTTTCATAGTATAGTTATGCTTCCTCTATCCTCCCTTGAGAATCCACTTTTCTCCTTGGAACATTCTAGCAACATTCCAATAGACCATTCCACTCACCTCTTGAGGGAATAGGCATTGGTTTCTTCATCATTTTCTTTATTTTTTACCATTGTGAGAAGATATCTACATTAGGGAGCTCAAGAGCCCTCCCAAGGAAGAAGAGGGGACTCATAATTCCTGATTTCTCTACAGTGTTTTTCCAACTAATATAGTTATTCATTGGTTGCATAATCTTGGTAATTGGTTCATTGTTTATGGTTCTAAAAATTTCTTATGCATTCTAGTTTTATTTCCTTAGTTGTTTTTAGTTTGTTTACTTGTTTACTTCATGTTCTTTGTTTGTTTAACTCATGCACTAACCTCTGTCTTGTCTAGCAGGCCCAACTAGACATGAAAGTGCCCTTGTTTTTCTCACCCTAGTGACGAAACAGACAGAACAGATTGGTGGCCATACTAGGGATAGGTATCAATTTCCACCATATTTGGGCTTAGAGAACACTTCTTTTTTATCCATTTGTCTTGCAGGTACCAAAATCGGCCTAGAATTACATGTCAAGAGCTATATTTCAAGCTGAAGGAGTAGAATTTCACTCAAAACCCCTCTCCGACATGTATCAGAACGTGCGTGGGTATTTCAGCCCACATAAGCGCACTCGGTGCACTGTGCACCCAAAATGATTCTTTGCTCTATGCATTGTGCGCCAAAAAGGATTTTGTCCACTACACATTCTGCATATTATGTGCCCACTGCGCTTCTGCCCGAACTGTAACACACACACATTTCCAAGTTTCAAAATTGTAAGCGTTTTTGTGATGATTTGAAGGCCCCTAGACTTCAAAATATTGCTTTGATGCAATTTGTAAATGTACTCCTCCTAGAATCCTTTCCCATATGAAAGGTTAGATAGACATATGCACCTAGGGGGTAAAAATAACCATATATTCTCCTCTTTTTCTTTGCTTGCCACATTGATGGCTTGTTTGGTTTGTAAAAGTTAAGTTGGGATTATTTTCCATCACATATAAAAGCACTTTCATTGGGATCAGAGATCGACTTTGATCATTGAGTATGATTTTCTCTTGCACCATAGAATGATCTTGAGCATAAAAAAGGTGGTTAAGGGGACATTTCATCTCCCTTAACAAAAACTCTTTAGGAGAGGACATATCCCGCCTAGAGCCCTTCTTAGTTTCTTTTTGAAATCATCTTAAATTTGTAAGGGCCCATAGATGCCCACATGTTGCAAACTTAGGATAGTTTCTTGAAATTGCTTTCTTACTTTACATCACTATGAGAGTTTAAAGATCAAAGTAACTGGCCCATACATGCCCACATGCTTGCAATCTAGGATAGTTTTTCAATCTTTCTTAGTATAAACAAAATTAGGGAGTTTAAAGGATTGGTAAAGACCCATATGTCCACATGCTAGTTATTTAGAGATTTTAAAATTCTCCAAGGTTCTACCAATGACATTTAGTAAGATAGGTAACAAATATTTGTAAGGTCCACAGGAAGTCCACATGTTGCAAATTTAAACCTAACTTATTAAAACTTGGCACATTTTATCACTTTCTCACACACAAAGTTGCTCATCGCTCACATAATTTCCATCTCGAATTGTGGAGGTTGAAGTAGGTTTTCTCCAAGGGAATTCCGAAACAGCCCACTATTTCTTGAAGAAATTATCCACACCCACTTAATTCAAACGTGATTGGTTCACACCCACAATCTCTCAACCCACCACATCTAAATGTTTTCTAAAAAATCACTAAGTGTTCCTCCACAGGAGGTGCCAAAATAATTTTTTAAGTCTAGGTAGGATCTCAGGGGTAGGCATCCAAATAACCCCCCTTTATCTAGTTCTCACATTTTCAAACATTAGAAGTTGACAAATAGGGAAATTTAAAATCCTCCAAGTCAAGTGTTCCTACACCATAAGGCGGGGATATTCCCATGAAGGGTTGAATGCATAGGTATGTTTGTTCTGTGCATCCCCCCTTGAGTCGCCGAACTCTTGGAAGGGATCCGACCCATGACCCATTTATGAGGCCAAAAATCTAAATGTTGCACATTGACCGAGGTACCTAGTGGCCAAATTTAGGACATCTACTCGGGTGGAAATTGTGGGCTGCAATTGCACCTTCATGAGATTTTGTGTGGCTATTGGTAAATATCGCCATCATTTCTGGGATATGTAACATCTAATCCTCATTATAACTGATTATTTCATCCTTCACTATTTCCTCTTCCAGTGGCTTCAGACCCCACTGTTAGGTGCTCTTGGAAGGTCCAATGCTATTTGAGAGGAAGGCTAATACATCTTTTAGGAAATGAGAATTTGTTTTATTTGTTCTCCCACGTGGACAAAATCCACCTACCCACATGTATGCTTATTTACAGTTGATTTATGTATGATTCTCATTTGATTACATGCAATTGTGATTTATACTATGAAGGTCCAAATTATACAAGTCTCTTGTTCATTTATTGCTCTCATCACCATTTGCACACATTCCCTTTTCTAGTCAGACATCATAGGGGACCCACATAATCTTCATCATTCCAGACGCTTGCAGAATCTCCCTCCTATTTTAGGAGGAGTTCCTAGTCTTTCCAACTCACTGAATCAATCATCTCACACCCCTGTGAGTGCCATTATTCTGGGATCAACTTTACTTGGTTCCAATTCCCAAGTCCATCCATCCACTAGCTCTCATTCACAAAAAGGCGGGGTACAAACTTCTTCTCAATGGAGAAGTACAACCCGACCAAACCCCCCTCAAGGGTCAGGTCCACTACCTGCTCAAACCATGGCTGGAACTAATCCTCCACCACCACCCCTTGTGCCATATTTGGCATCTCTCAACATTATTGATTTGAGTAAACTCATGAATGACCATATATTAAATGAACCTACATGGCCCAATATGCCTACCAAACTACCTTCAAACATTCCAAAATATGAAGCAAAATCGAGGGAAGATCCCACCAACCATGTCATGACCTTACATTTATGGTTCTCTTCAAACAACATCATGGATGAATCCATCCTCTTAAGTTTATTTCAACAAACACTCACTGGTCTATCAACCAAATGGTATGTAGACAAAAAATCAGGTTCCCATGTGACTTTTGAATCCTTGGCTAAAGCCTTTTTGTCATTTTTCAACTACCAGTTCATCATGAAACTGGTTTAGAACTACTCTCTAAGTGCAAACAAACCTCAACTATGCATATTTCTTACCACACCCACGAATGACGCCGACGACGTAGCTTATGTAAAGAGGAATCCAGTAAAGTACAACGACTCGATTGGTTTCTAAAATCAGTCATCTCTATACTTTCCAAAGATGTGGCATCCACCTTCATCCAATCTGAAGAGGAAGCTATCAGCAAGGCTCAACAGTTCAAGCTCATTTATGCTCAGTTAGTTTACTTATACATAGTATTACATGATGCACCCAGACTTATACCATTTGAATAGGACAAAACTAGCATGTCTCACGTTGTGGATGGGTTGATTGGTACCACAACACACCACAATATGTACATCCAACCACCACCTATGTATGAGGCACCCTAATATCAACAGATATATGGAGGGTAGTATTATTACCCCCCTCGCCCTTACCAATAACCATATCATGTTACTACCCCTCCACCCATGAGTGGACCCTCGTCGAAACCCATGATGTGCTCGGCCTCTCAACCAATCTCTCGTTCCCCCTCTACCTTGACATATAACCTAGGAATTAGTGAAATCACATTGGCTTCCTATGCACCCTAGGGATCGTTGTGACAAAACAATCTGTATTTTCATTTTCCTAGTCCTCCACAGTTGGTTGCTTCTCTACATGCACAACCACATGCCAATGTTAAATTTTTTAAACCCTCTCCCATTCAACAAATTCATACTTTTGAATAGTTGAATACAGAAAATCCGACCCATCAGTCCAATAATGCCAAGAAAAAAGGAAAAAATTGAAACAATAATAATGCGGGACTAAGGGAAAATAACCCCCAACAAAACCACCCTGCTGGGGGAAACCCGAATCAGGGTAAGTATAAACCCCAAGGGGAAAATAACAACAAACATCAAGGGAGGAACAACAAGAAAAAACTCCAGACGAACTTCTCTTGCACTCTTTGCACTGAGAATGGACATTATACCCACCATTTCCCCAAAATTTCAAACTTTAAACGGATGAAAGAATCCATGAATACGCCACGTCCTCCAGCATCGTCTGCCCCTCAACATGCTCCACAATAGTATTTGCAGCAACCCACCCCATATGTGCTTCAAAACCCTATCCCACACCAAGGTGTGATGAATACCCAACATGAGATACATCCCACCCCACCAAAAATAGGAAAATATCAAAACCCAAGGCCCATCCACCCTAGAAATTTGTTCGATCGCAATATCCGCATCACTAGTGAAGAATAAATTCTTCTGCAAATTTGCAGTCGTCAATACAAAGAGCCCCCTGAATATACACCCACAACTTTGGAAGTAGATCCAAAACATTTGGAAAACCCTTGATGATTCGACGCCCTAACACTGAACCCCCCATTTGTATCCCTCACATTCCATTACTATGAAATATCAACAACCCTTAGGCTAGGGAAACACATAATTACAGTCTATGTCAGCCATGTCTATATTGGAGGTCCTCCAAATGTATCCAAATCAACATAAATCCTTACTTTCCACCTTAGGGCCAGTTGACCCAACTGATACTAGACTTATCACACTTAATCTAGGCAATGACAAACTTCGTCTCCTCTCTCTAGTAGCTAAGTACCCGACAAGATTCATAACATCACAGTTCATCGATGTATCATTGATGAAGGTTCATCCACATGCATCATGTATAAAACTGTATGGAAAAAAAATTGCTCCCTTGAGCTTATACCATCCGCCATCACATTAAGAGGATATGATGGTCGACCATCCTCCCCTAAAGGGTTCTTTCAAAATGTCCCCATCGAATTCGGGGGAAAAACCATCCTCATCAACATTGAGGTTATTGATGCCCCACTTGATTACAATATCTTATTTGGATTTAGCTACATGTATGCTATTAAGGAAGTGGTCTCTTTTTTGTTTCAAACGATGATGTTCCCCCACAATGGGAAAATCATTACCATCGATCAAATTACACATTACAAGTTGAACCATTCCACCAACATCGATAACATATTACCTCTTTTCTACACTAGTTATGATGCTTATTCACTCACTGACATGGGTCCCATAATTTTCAAGGAACCATCCTTGTTGGGGGCATACCATGGAGAACAACCTCTAATACACCCTTCAACACAAGTGTGCATAGTATCTTTTAATGGAAGTAACACCAAAGACACCATTCCTCCCATTGAGGCCCCTCTGCACCTTGATGTCCCACCAGTTGAAGAAATTTTACCTCAGGGATGCCCTGAGAACCCTACTACACCACTTATCCCTAATTTACCCCTCCCCGAGGGGAAAATCCAGGTTTGGGAGACAATCCCCCAAGCCATCACTCAAATCCCCTTCTTATACCCCCCACCAGGAGTGCAAGATTTTTAGGTAGCTGGAAAGCTTACCCTTCCCAACATCGTGCTCGTCATCCCTGTATGGTATATACACCCACCCGTGATGGTTCCTCAACCACCTCTCCCTCCTCAATCAGAGGGAATCTTGATGCAGATTCCAGTACTAACTCCATCCACACCACCCTCACTCCCAATCACTAGCACCACTGCTATGGTTGTGGGCATATAGAAGAAGAAAGATCCCACTGCTCCACTTACTCCCCAAGTTTAACCTCCTTGTGCACTATGCAAAAGAGAGGGACATCCCACTAATAGATGTCCTTCTCTTCCTGAATTATGCAATATGATTCAACTCCCTCGAGCAACCACATTGCTTACCGCTTCACCAAGCACACCTAGTACTAATACAACATACCCTACTACAGGAATTAAAGGGATGACAACAAAATTTGCTTACATTATCTGTTCAGAATATGGACACTACACTCATCATTTCCCAGAACACCTATTTGATACTAATTACAGGACTAGTCAAAAACTCTACATTCTATAGAGTGCATCTCCAGAAGTTAAATGACCTAGAAAATGAAATCTGTAACACATGTACCTTGATATGTCTTATAAAGAGCCTCTAATAGTCATTATTTTAATCGTTCTATAAAAAATGTGATAGGAAAAATGGAAAGAAAACCTTTAAAGAACATACCTTAGAAAATATCATGACAATACTTCATCTTCCCTTATAATTTTTCCCTTCTTCACTTCATCTTCCAAAATTCATTCACATGAATTTGCTAAGAGATCACAAGATTGAATGATAAAAATGAGGGGTTCTTAATGTGTGTTTATACTTTTCCAAGTACCTCATTTACTTGAATTTAGATTTGACTTGTAACTTATTTTCGTTAGATCTCAGGATTCTTGACCATACTTAAGGGATTCATATTTAAGGAGGAATAACTTCTCAACCTTGACGAACCACATGGCATGCGACCTAACATTGGAAACAACTTGATGATTAATATCAATCAATGGATGTTTTGCATGGATTTACAATGTCTTTCATACTCTTTTTCTTCAATCATCTTTGGGCGTCATGTGTTGCAATACTCATAGAGGGGGTGAATTAGTATGAGCACAATTAGTACTTTTAATCACAATATAAAACCTCTAATAAATATCATCATCATTCAAAACACCATAATTCAATGCAAAGACATCACATAAACATAATACAACAAAATTTTACGTGGAAACCTAATGCGGGGAAAAAAACATGGAATTATTTTATTATTTATCAAAGAGTGCAATAATTGGATGCACCAACTTCCTATGTCTCCATCTATAACTGCAAGGACACTCCAACCCCCTATTTACAGGCTGCAACCTAAAGGAATCTCCAACTCCTTAATTTATCGGCTCCAACGGGAAGGAGGCTACAACCGCCTTTCCTTGCCCCTTCCAACTGCCTTGAAATATAAATGTAGACCAATTTTCCACTACCTCTGTCATTGATAACCTGTTGTTGTTGCTATTTATAATACCTTTGTTGCTTCTACTTATGTTGATATCTCATCAAGACTACAACCACACATACCTCATACCAGGATTCATAAGAGAGTTCTCCAAATAAAATGCTTATGAATCACTAAGACATACTTGTTCCTGATTTCTTCAGAATATTCACTCTAGCACACATAGGAAGATGTACCTTCAATCCTGTAGCTGATATATGTTTTAGATCTTTGATCTTAAAAAATTATCCTGATAGGTATGTGACCCTATGCATTGTCTTCTCATGGGTATCAACACTTTTTCTCATTGTATCCCATGGATATAAACACTTTTCCTCTTGAAAGTTTTGGATTTAATCAAAAAATATTTGTCTGAAACTTCTTCTTCATACTCTCCACTCCTACAAACTTCTTACTTCACTAGACTTCTTTACCTTTGAATAAACGCCTCTAATATCCAACCTATATACTCATAAGTGATTCTCCAATTGACTATTATCTATGTTTTAATGAGGATCTCATGATGACATGCAACTGCCATGTAACTCATGATGACATGCAACAAACATGCAAGTTGTTAACTCATGTTTACAATCTCATGATGACATGCAACTAACATGTATCGTATTAACTTATGTTTATAGCTACTTTAATTCAACATGCAACATGTTAACCTCTTGTTCAAGGCTTTACATAAATGAGAACCAATGTAATGACAATTATTATTTCAACAATTATTCTTTCGACAATTAATTAATCTTTCAACAATTAATTAATATTTCAACAATCTCCCACTTTGTAATTGATGGAAACACTTAGATAACACACTTCTCTTGATCATCTTGGCTCCCCTTGTATTCATTCCTCTTCTCTTCCTTTCCATCATCAATGGAAAAGGATGAGTTTTCCTTGAGGATGCTCCCCCTATTTGTAGGCATCTAATCTCTATTGATGTTTCTCTTCATAGTGCTTCCTCGTGTAAATCACTGATAAAACGCATTAAAAAAGAAATCAAGTCTTTCATGATTATTGTTTCTCTCGCCCTATATTACTATATTCACTTCCATGTACATCACTTTGGGGCTGAAACTACTCCGAGTTTCTGTCAAAGATACTCAAAACTCTCCCTCGAAAGATGTTTGGTGAAGATATCTGAATTTTTTTCTTTTGTCCCAATATCCTCTACCTTGAGGTTCTTCTCTATAACGTGTTCCCATATAAATTTAAACTTGATTGGAATGTGTTTGGCATTGGAATGAATCACTAGATTATTAGAGATACTTATAGAAATGGTATTATCACAAAATATTGGAATAGGCTCGTTATATTCCACCTGTATGTCCTGCAAAGTTTGCTTCATCTAGAGAACTTGTGTACAACATATTGTTTCGATAATATACTCTTCTTATGCTGTGAAAAACGATATTGAATACTCTTTCTTGCTCAACTAGGATATGAGACAATTTCCCAAGTAGAAGGTTGCCCAACTTGTGAATCTTTTGTCATCAACACTTCCTACCCAACCAACATCTATGTATGCAAATAAATATAGATTATTCCCTTTCGGATACCATAATCCATAGTCCTTTGTTCATTTGAGATATCTAAATATTCTCTTTACTTCCATAACATTTTTTCCTTCGGTACTTCTTGAAATATTTCCACCTATGCAACTGCTTGCATCACATCTAATATTGATGTTGTCATATAGAG
The DNA here is from genome assembly GCA_009831015.1 of Picea engelmannii. Lineage (NCBI taxonomy): Eukaryota > Viridiplantae > Streptophyta > Pinopsida > Pinales > Pinaceae > Picea > Picea engelmannii. The sequence continues at coordinate 1,053,290 of ML777877.1, forward strand.
TAAACTTCCAATCATTGATCCCTAGAGTCTCTGGTCTACATCCTTGGATATATCATCTTTGCTCAATTTTTCACTGGTTTGCACGGGAGTACTTACGGGATTGCAATATACCATTCCAAACTTATTTAACATTTCTTTGATATACTTGGTCTAGGAGATGAAAATACATGTATATTATTGACCTATGTGGAGTCCGAAAAAGAAGGACAAGTCACCAAGTAATGACATTTCAAATTCATTTTGCAAGTCTTTAGCAAATTTATGACTCATCGTGTCAACATCACTTCCAAAAATAATGTGATCAACAAAAACTTTATGTAACATCCCGCTCTGGCGCACTGACAAAACTTATTCTTTGAGGACACTTGCTCGCAAGTGATCTGGATTTTTATGATGATGAACCACTTAACCTTGATGAGGATGCGTCATGATTGATGACAGGATATTTTACCATTGC